>JASDQU010243926.1:143460-157233 GCA_032191745.1 Picea mariana
GCAAGAATATGACCCCTGCTGAACTCAATTATACAGTCACCGAGAAGGAATTTTTAGCAGTTATATATGCAATTAATAAATTTAGACATTACATTACTGGCTATTCTACTTTTGTCCATACTGATCACTCAGCTATCAAATACTTGATGAACAAACCTATCACAAATGCTAGAGTCACCAGATGGCTATTATTATTGCAAGAATTTGATATTACAATTGTAGACAGACCAGGAAAAGAGAATGTAGTTGTTGATTTCCTTTCTTGATTGACACCTGATGATGATACCCCAGTAGATGATTCCTTTCCTGATGAATATCTATTTGCAGTTTCTACTCACTCACCTTGGTATGCAGACATTGCTAAATACTTGGTTGCAGGGAAGTTACCACCACACCTATCCCACTGAGAGAAAAAAAGTATCATTTATCAAAGTGCTCGGTATAGTTGGATAAGTTGGTGCCTTTTCCATACAGGAGATGATCAAGAAATCCGAAGGTGTATTAGAGAAGATGAGGTGTATGATCTACTAAAAGCTTGTCATGATGGCCCTTGTGGAGGGCATTTTGCTGATAAGAGAACAACACATAAAATTCTCAAGATGGGGTACTATTGGCCCTCACTCTTCAAAGATGCAAAGAAATATGTTCGGGCCTGTGATAGCTGCCAAAGAGTAGGCCAAACTAATCATAGAGATGAAATTCCATTAAACCCTCAGATAGTTCTTGAACCATTTGAAAGATGGGCTTTAGAATTTATAGGACCCATCAACCCTCCATCCAATCAAAAAGATTATATAGTGGTCTGCACAGACTACATGAATAAATGGGTGGAAGCCAAAGCACTCCACAGAGTGACCGAAGAAGAAGTTATAGATTTCTTATTTAAGGACATCTTCATCAGATTTGGAGTGCCAAGAGAATTATTTATAGATGGAGGACCTCCTTTCACTTCTCATGGGTTCAAAGCCACCCTTCAAAGATATCATATTCAGCAGAGACTGACTACATCATACCACCCCTAAGCCAATGGACAGGTGGAAATCACAAACAAAGTAATATAAGCCATTCTCACAAAAACAGTGAAGGAAAATAGAAAGGATTAGTCCTACAGGCTCCCTGAAGCATTATGGGCCTACAGAACTACCTGGAGAAATACTATAGGATTCTCTCCCTATGAATTAGTCTATGGAAAGAGTGTTGTCTTTCCTATGGAATTTGAGATAAAAACCTTAAGGACTGCTTTAGCTGTCAACCTTGATTTAACCAATGCACAGACAGCCATGTTGCAGCAGCTTAATGAATTGGAGGAGAAAAGATTAGATGCCATTCAACAGACAACCATAATTCAACAACAAAGATCAAAATGGCATGAAAAAAATATCAAGAACAAGCAGTTCCAAAAAGGTAATTGGGCCCTACTGTATGATTCCCGGTTCAAAGAATTTCAAGGGAAACTGTGTACAAGATGGCTTGGACCTTACAAAGTAGACACTGTTTTCCCCAATGGAATAGTAAGGCTCCTCACAATCGATGACTACAAAGCTCCGTTACTTGTAAATGGTCATCGGCTCCATCTGTACTAGCACCCTATTTCCAAAGAAGATTTTAAGGCCACATGCATGGCAGACGCCCAGTACCTCTTCTTAGAAGGGGCTTCTACCCCTCATTGCAATTAATTCTTTTAAGTTAATTTCTTTAGTATTAGATTAGATTTTATTTACTAATAATCCCTGTCAAGAAATACCATGTTACAATCGATTTTTGCAGATTCTCGATCGAAGCACAGGCCACTAGGAAAGGATGATCCTACTTCAAAGAGACAAGCTTGCTCGATGCTGAAACACCGCTGTTCAACACCTTTGACTTTCCTCCGATGTTGAAACACCACTGTTCAACACCTTTGACTTTCCTCCGATGCTGAAACACCATTGGTCAACACCTTTGACTTTCCTCTGATGCTGAAACACCACTGTTCAACACTTTTGACTTTCTTCAATACTGAAACACCACTGTCAGCAATTCATTCCCTTTCCTTCATTTCTGAAACACCACTATCAGCAACCCCACATCTTTTTCCCCCATCACTGATCAGTAACCTTTTGCCACTCTTCTTTGCCACATCTCCTCACCATTCTTCGTCGACGAAACAACACCGTCGATCAATTGTTTCGCCTTTTCTTTTTGTTGCTGAAACACCATTGTCAACAACTCTTCATCATTTTTCTTGATGCCGAAACACCACTGTTCAGCACTTTTGACTTTCTTCCGATGCTGAAACACCATTGTTCAGCACTTTTTGTTTTCCCTATTGCCAAAACACTACAGTTCGGCAATTCCTCACTTTCTTCATTGACGAAACAACACCATCCAGCAATTGTTTTGCCCCATTTTTTTTGTTGCTGAAACACCATTGTTCAGCAGTTCTTCACATTTTATCATCATCGAAACAACACCGTCGAGCAATTGTTTCGCTCATTCTTCTCTGTTGCTGAAACACCAATTTTCCAACATCATCTATCAGCAATCTTTTATGCTCTCATACCATAGTTCATCCTTCCAGTCAGCAAATACCTGATACAATTTATCTAATAGATCAAAAGTCTCCACCACGACCACTACAGGACTACCATGGACAAGCATGATATTTTGTTTGTAGAACAAATCAAAAGGTAAGGCGAGGTATGTAAATTTTATGTAATTCAGTTAAGCTATAGTTATGAGAAGATTCTAAATCATTATGACCACTCGATTGCAATCATTTATTAGCCGCACTTGACTGGAGGGGAGGATACATCAAATCTTCTATACCATCATTTTGCACAAATTCACCACCGCCATCCCTATTTCACCACCCTTTCGCTCATTTGACCACCATTTTGCATAACGTCGCTCAGAAAAATCACTCTGCGCAGAAGCTAATACTCAAACTCTTTGGCATTGTATCCTATCGAGATGGTAGCTATGGGAGGCTCTATCATACGGAACGAGCCCGCCACCACAGTGTTGTTAGAACATTATCAAGTAGCTTATCAAATCTTTCAGCAGGCAGGATGGAAAAGTTTCTTTCAGAGACTCCAGGGGTATAATGAACAACAGGTCCTGCAATTCACCCAAAACCTTCAGGAAGACCATTTTGTTGTCCAAGGGGTTTAAATTTCAGTAACAGAAGAAGATATAGCACAGGTCTCAGGCCTCCCTACCGACGACATTCGCATGTTCAGCCGTAAACATATCATTCAGAATTCCAAGCAGAACTTCTTCTTGCCAGAAGAACAAATTGAATTTAAAGGCAGGGGTGTTCAACTCAGCTCGTTGCCACCACCATGGTTAGAAGTCGCAAGATTCATCAAACATTACCTAACCTGCGAGGGCCGATACCAGGTAGTTTATCAGCACAAATTTCTTCTGTTATCTCATTTACGGCATAATAGATGGGTGAATATTCCTTATTATTTGCTAGATTGTCTGAAAAATATGGCACACGACTGCAGAAAGGATAAAGATCCCACCCTTTCACTCACCCATCACCACCCTGTCCAACTCCTCATCCAAAGGGGTTTTGTTCAACAAAACCCTCCACTAAAAAACCCACCTATAAACCCCCAAAGAGTTGCTGGAATTTCTGAAAACCCCCAGGAGTAGCAACAACAAAACCCCCCAGACTCTCCAGAAGTACTCAATACCCCGCCCATAGAACCAATCCATCCAATCAATTCCCCTACCATACCAAGCCCGCCTCATACCTTACCAGAATCATCCACTCCCGCCCTTCATATTCTTAGCGACGACTCTGAGCCAGATAATTCCCCTTGCCCCATCATTGAGGAAAGATCCTCACAAAAATGAAAACAAATTCCCTTCTTTTCACCCTTCTTATGAAAAAAGCGAACAAGGGCCTCAACAAGGCCACCCATTATTGCCACTACCCTAGAGCCCCAACCCATTCGACTGATACCTCATACACCTCCAACCTCCCAAATCTCGGGATCTTTGCCTATTCCACCCGCGGTCACTGAAACACAAGAACCAGATGCCCAAGGTGTTGTGACATCATCTGTCTCAAATAAAGTAGCTGAAACACAAGAACCAGCTACCCATCCTATAGCTAAAACACAAGAACCAGCTACGGCTGAAACACAAGAACCAGCCATAGCTGCCACACAAGAACCAGCTACGACTAAAACACAAGAACCAACTGCTGATCTTGAAATTGAGATACAGGAATCAGAGGTCCAGGATGCTGCAACACTACTCTCCTCAAATAAAGTAGCTAAAACACAAGAACCAGCTACCCATTCAGTGAATGAAACATAAGAACCAGCCATAGCTGTCACACAAGAACCAGCTATGGCTGAAACACAAGAACCAACTGCTGATCTTGAAATTGAGATGCAGGAATCAGAGGTCCAGGGTGCTACAACACTACTCTCCTTACATCAAGAAGCTGAAACACAAGAATCAACTGTCGTTCCTATAGCTGCTCCACAAGAACCAGCTAATGAGGCTGTGACTGCCACACAAGAACCAGTCATCTCTCAACCAGAACCAATAATGGCCATTGTCTTGGAAGAAAATGAGTTTTTAAAGTCCCAACTGGAAGCATATAAGCAAGAACTAGCCAGGGCAAAGGAAGCATACGAGAAGGAACTAAATTTGTATACCCTAGCTCATACATCAACCTTGTCAGAGAGGACTATAGAGAGCCTGTGTAAATAATATATGTGTTGTCAATGTGGCGATATTTACTATCAAGCAGGCTATAAGGTAATCCAAGTCGGGGTGTCAGGAGCTCCCCTTACTCCTTCAACTTTTGTAGTCATAAAGGAAGAACCTGTTGTTACACAAGAGCCAGCTATAGTAGTTACACAAGAACTAGCTATAGCTGAAACACAGGAACCAGCAGGACCTCCCAAGATTAAGACTGAGCCCTGCATTGCAACTAATGAAGCCCCTGCTTTTGTTAATACAGTTGTACAGACAATACCTATGGAGGAATTTACACCTCCCAGCCAAATCAATATCCCCACTTTTGTGGAACAATCTACTCAGACCTTACCTCATCCCACTACTTGCAACGCTGAAACACAGACTCAGCTTTGGGATGAGCAGGCAGCAATACAAAAATGGAAGAAAGACTATGCTGCAACATAGGCGAAAAGCCTGCAAGAGCACAGACAAATCTGGATAAATCATACCTACTCAAATTGGGAAGCTCTAGAACAGACATGCCAGGAAGATCGTGCCCTTAAGAAGCAGAACAAAGAATTGAAAGGCAAATTGGCCCTGGTATTTGATTTGGCACAAAAGCTATTGGCCACAAGAAAGCCATCTTGCAACTACTCCTTGTTCCTTATGGAGTGACTTATCTGGTTTCAGATCAAATAAATTACAGAAGGTAAACCCCATGTAGTACTACACCCAACAGATTTTGTCAAAACTTTCACAGAAGCATCTGCTAGGGATCAACACCTCCTTTGTGAGTCATATTTCCATAATGAAGCCATTCCTGAGAACAGGCAGCTAAACCTTAATCCTCTTGTCAGGGACATCCAGATTCGAGCATTCACCTCCTTTATCCACAATCAAATCATTTGGCAAGATGACGTCATGGTTGCTAAACACAATGAAGACAACCACCTTCTATGGATAAGACCAGAACCACAGAATGCAACCACCTTTGTCACAGAATATTATGAGTTCTTAAAGAAACCAGAGGTGACTGAACATGTTCAATAGCTACAATTGACAGTACTTCAGGATNTCATGGTTGCTAAACACAATGAAGACAACCACCTTCTATGGATAAGACCAGAACCACAGAATGCAACCACCTTTGTCACAGAATATTATGAGTTCTTAAAGAAACTAGAGGTGACTGAACATGTTCAATAGCTACAATTGACAGTACTTCAGGATTGTCAGCACTTCATCAGATCTATAGAGATTGCTTCCCTCTAGGCAAACAACTTGTTTTGGCAGCAGTCCACTGAGAAAAGACAAGAATATAATCCTTCTAGCCCCACTAACCTTGAGGTAGCTATCTCCAGGGTACCTAACTACATTCCGTGTGTTCAGCAATGTGCTAAAAGCTAGATAGGGTGCCATTTTTATTTTCCTATCCTCTGGTTGCCAATAGAAAGATATCAAATCCATTATAAGCTGCCTAATAAGACAGAAACAACAGCTTGGAAAAGGTTACAATGGTTCCAAGGGTTCATAACACCAATGGAAAGTACCTCCCAGAGCTACTGCTTCAGTAACTTACACACTCAGAGTCGGTATTCAAACTCTGATTTAGAGTGAAGTTGCCTGAGGACATGCAACACCTTGATTTGGGGGGGATGTTAGGACCACACAATGTACCTTTTTACCCATACTTTCTACCACTATTACACTCTTGATCACCCACATTTAAACTCATATTATCACTCTATCTGATCATTCCAAAGGTATACAACGTCCCTTCTCATTAGTATACGTTTAATCTGTTTTGCATAATATTTTACATCACTCTCGTACTTAACCATTGATTAGAAATGAATAAGTGATGAAACAATTCAAACTGCAGATTAGCATTTGAAGCCCATTGCTGAAACAACAATTAACAGAAGCTGTTACAAAGTCCAAGGTCGCAGATGCTGAAATACAAAGCTGTTACACAGTCCAGGGTCACAGATGCTGAAACACAGAAGATCGACGATGCTGAGGAAGTTGTTACACAGTTCATGGCCACGATGCTAAAACACAAAGGAAGTTGTTACACAGCCCAGGACTGATGATGCTGAAACACAAAGGAAGTCGTTACACAGTCAGCGATCAATAGCAACTCTACAACAGTTGCACCGTCAGCCAAGCACCAACCATCGTTCCTACATGAGAATGCTAAAACAATCAAGAGCGCAATCCCGTGGCTGAAAAATCCCACTATTTGCGGTGCCAAAATAGCATCAGCAGCAACAAGAAAGAACTATTACTCCAGCCGTAACAACAACACCTCATTCAACACTTGCAATAGCATTCTATTGTGCGAGACTAGGACATCCTATTCTGGTTTAGAAAGTCGATCTAACTAAGAATAGGAAGCAGATATACATCTGTAATTTTTTATCAATTGTATCGAAGGGATTCCCTCTTTAAATAAGAGGAAATTACCATTCGATAGGATCCTGAGTTTTATGTATTAAGAAAGCTTCAGAGAGAGGGGCGTACTTCATTTCCCAGATTGTAACATGATCCATTGATAGATGAATAAAAGACTGTTTTGAGCATCCTTCTCTATCCTTTTTGTCTCAGGGGAAACTTGTGAGAAGGGAGGGCCCACCTTCTTCACAAGATTCACCCGTTAGTTTTATATTGTGTTAGTGTAAATTATTTTTATGCCTTGATTAACTTTTGTCTTGCTAAAACACTACTTTTAATGAATTCTTCTTTGATGAAACACTACTGAACTCTGTCTTGTTAAGAACTTTATTTTATTGAATGTCATATTATTTTCACGAAGTTCATAATCATTTTAATTGGCAATCTTGTGTGATGATTTTGTGAGATGTGCTAATCAGAGACTGGGTTAAAGGTCCCTACTTAATGGAAGGGATTAGACAGTCCTGTTCTCTGTAGAATTAGTTAGCTTTCAGATTATTTTCACAAGTGTGCTAATCAGAGACTGGGTTAAAGGTCCCTGCTTAATGGAAGGGATTAGACGGTCCTGTTCTCTGTAGAATTAGTTAGCTTTCAAATTATTTTCACAAGTGTGCTAATCAGAGACTGGGTTAAGGGTCCCTTCTTAATGGAAGGGATTAGACGGTCTTGTTCTCTGTAAAATTAGTTAGCTTTCAGTTATTTTCACAAGTGTGCTAATCAAAGACTGGATTAAGGGTCCCTTCTTAATGGAAGGGATTAGACGGTCTTGTTTTCTGTAGAATTAGTTAGCTTTCAGATTATTTTCACAAGTGTGCTAATCAGAGACTGGGTTAAAGTTCCCTGCTTAATGGAAGGGATTAGACGGTCCTGTTCTCTATAGAATTAGTTAGCTTTCATTTATTTTCACAAGTGTTCTGATCAGAGACTGGGTTAAAGGTTCCTGCTTAAAGGAAGGAATTAGAAGGTCCTATTCTCTGTTAGATAGAGTTACTCTTCTATGCATTAATTCTTTCATGAAAGTGTGTTTCTCAGAATTAAAGTGTTGAAGTTCCTGCTCAGGAATAGGGTCATGTTCTCTGGTTACAGAATAGTTGTTCTTTCCTGTTGCAGTTGTTATTTCAATGTAATCTAGGATTCTTTAGATTGATCATCTCTTTAAGCTCTACAATAAGTAGTTTGCTTTTCTGTAATTCAAGCTAGAACTCCAGTTCATTCAAGGCAAGTGTGATTAATATAGTTTCCTTTACTACAACTCTAAGTTGCTTTTGGAATTGAGCATATATAGTGCGTGGTTATCTTTGAAATAAACAGACTTCTCTGGGTTGACAATTTATGTAGCACTTGATTGTTTGAATTAATTAATCAATTATAGTGACCAACAGAACACTTGAGCATATTGAAGATCTATAGGTGACTGAGGTAACCAAAGGATATCTAAGACGGATTTTAGAGGGAAGGTGAAGAAAATAGGGTCGGAATTCAAGGGAGGATAAATTATTTTCATGATGCTTTCTAAGTTTTAGATCGATTCAACAAATATTCTGTGCAAGGCACTGCCTACAAGGTCACTCTCTAGAATAAGCCAGAATTCATCAAGGTATGCCATTGTTTCTATAACTCCTTTTATGAGAGGTTCCAAGTAGTGACACCTAGAGGAATTGCATAAAACACACTAAAGAACATTGTATATCAGTCT
The DNA here is from genome assembly GCA_032191745.1 of Picea mariana. Classification (NCBI taxonomy): domain Eukaryota; kingdom Viridiplantae; phylum Streptophyta; class Pinopsida; order Pinales; family Pinaceae; genus Picea; species Picea mariana. The sequence continues at coordinate 152,297 of JASDQU010243926.1, forward strand.
TAGATCTTTATTCATTACAGGTACAAAGTTATGATTATTTCAAGTTCGGGTTGTTGACTAATCCAAAACTAGTCATGGTTGAGACAAGCAGTTGATGAGTTGGCACATACATGAGGTGTATAGTTGATGATGTTGGTACATATTGATGATTCATTGTTGATGAGTAGTTGACACATGGTTATTATATACTTGGTACATGGTTGGATGCACTTGTTTATGGTAGAGGTTGATTATAGGTTGTTTGTCACATGTTGGTACATGGTTGATGCACTTGTTTATGGTATAGATTGACATTTGTTGAGGATTGTTGCCTCATCTTAGTTGGTGCTAAGAATGTAAGTTGAGTCTTGAATATATAACTAGTGCCCTTGTAGAGTTGTACTCTATTCAGTTTTTGCTGAAAAACCCCTGGATTGAAGTCCATAATAAAAAGAAAATTGTACATACATCTTGTGTTCTTTGTGTTTCTTGTGGTGATGACTTGTTCATGATATATTGCCGATATATGTTGTTGATATGTATTCACATCTAACTTATTATAAATGAAAACAATGAGTAATGAGTAAATGTTGAATCTTAACTAAGGAGTTTTGTGTAAGAGGGAAGTTTTGAAAAAATATCCCCACACTCATTCACCCCCCCTCCCCCTCTAAGTGTGGTAGGTGTGTCCAACAAATTTCAGCTTTGAATTTTTTATTGTATATAGGGTTTAGTCTATACGGTCTATGTCTGATTGGTATTTCCTCAGATCTGAGGGGTATCTTCACCCCCCCCTCTAAGTGTGGTACGTGTGTCCAACAATTGGTATCAGAGCGAGCCTTCACTACAAGCCTTAACAATATTGAAGGTGATCCATAGACACACAAATGGATGATGAAATATCAATCCTTGATGAGGAAAACTATTCTACTTAAAGAATAGAGATGAAAGTGTATTTGAAGACAATGGGAGCAGTTATTTGGAAGGCACTCATTGGTGGATCGATTCCCTTGAGGAACAAGTCAAATTATGCAACTCAAAGGGAAGGAAAGAAGAATGATGAATTGAATCTCAAGACCATTCTTAGNATGCACTTCCGCCAAGGATATATGGCTAAAGCTAGAGGAGACATATCAAAGAAAGAAGGAGAAGGAAGATATTGAAGACCACTCCATCAATATTATCAAAGGTAAAGAATCTCCAAAAACCCTTGATTGTATTATTTCTAAATGTGATCTTGAAAACATTTCAAATGAAGATAGCCCAAAGGAATATCCCAAAAGTATTTCAAATGAAGATATAGAATCTCCAAAGACTCTTGATTGCAATGATTCAAAATGTGATGATGTTGAATTTTTCTCAAGTGAAGAAGATGATCTAGAAATAGTTTGTGTAAAGTTTGATGGCAGTTATCCCATGGAAAGAATAGAAGAAGGAAGTTGAAGAGGGTTTATATAGATACATAAGTGATCTTTTTTATACACATTATAACTATCTTTCAGATAACACTAAGAAGTTTCTTAGGAGGAGTCAAAGGAACATCTTGAATTTAAAGGAAATGCTCAAAGAAAAATAAGAGAGCAATAAGACTAAATTGGAAGAAAAGGAAGAAGAGATCACAAGACTAAAGAATGAAAAAGAAGATATGAAGGTAGATGATGAGATTAGAAAAAGTTTTGAAACTATTATTCATCTCAAGACCCAAATTGAAGAAGCCAAAAGGGTACAAGAAATTTTGAAGAATAAAATAATGAAAAGGAAGAGTCGTGTGATAAGTTAGAAGCTGCAATTGTTCATCTTATAAATAAAGTGGAGAATTAAAATAAATTCTTGAATAGCTCAAAAATCTCGGATGAGATCTTGGAAAGTCAAAGATCACCATATGATAAATCAGGTCTTGGATACAAAGAAGAAGCTACACATGTTGAAGCAAGAACCTCAAAGAAGCATGAGGTAATTCCATCAAAGAAGTAAGACAATGTTGCAAAGAAACCATATACACAAGGCAAAGAAAATTTCAAAATAACAAAGCAAGTAAGACATCAATAAGCTATCTTTGGGACACCAAAGCAAAAGTGTGGAATTATTTTTCATGAGAATTGTTATTCATGCAATGAATATGGTCACAAAGATTTTKAATGTACATCTTATGAAAGAAGATATAATGGAATATTTCATAACACCATAAGGTGTTGGATATGTGATCAAGTAGGACACATTGTTGTTCACTGTAACACCATGAGATGCTACAGTTGTAGTGGATTTGGCCACAAATATTAGGAGTGTTGGAACACAAGAAGAAATTCCATGATGAAGACTTCACATAACATGGATAGAAGAAGGAATGAAGTAAGGAAGGGAGACATATTTGAAAAGATGGATGCTTAGAGCTCAAGTTCTAAGGAACAAGGACATCTACAGAAGTGGGTGAAGAAGATAGAGCAACCAGAACAGAATGAAAGACTGAAGGGAAGTTCAAAAATGTCATCTACTGAGGCATACGCAGGTGACAGTGGTATCAGTTGCGTACATACACAGGCTGACCTTGTATAGGTCGCGTACATACGTGAGCTGTCTGTGTAGTAGACCATGTATATGTGGTGAAGCCTAAGGAAAAGGGCTATGCACATGGATTGCAGTTTGATGTGATGGTATAAATCTATGATGCAAGGTCCGACATGGTTTATTGTAGGTTCTGACATTGTTTTCTGCATGTTTTCATGATTATGTATTGGATTATGTAAGGTGATGATGTAAAATAAAATCTTGGGTGCATGGCACTAACCCATGAGTATGGATTGATGCATTTTCTATTGAAGAACAATGTTGTTTATGACAATGAAGTTTTGACACCTTGGTTATGTGATATATCTTGATGATGTATTGGAAGCTTACTTGTTGGAAATCTTGATGCCTGCATTTAGCATATGGATGGGATACACATTGGGACATGTGGTTGGTGAGTTGATGAGGTGATCATGCTGTACATCATTGATGATTCATAGCTTGATATATAATTGATACATTTTTTGTACACTCATAGATGGCATATGCTTGATGATACTACACCATGGTACTACATAATCAACACAACAATTGGTATTTTTTTAAGATACATGATTGTGGCACTTGGTTCATGATGGAGACATATCATGAGTGATATGACACATGGTTGGCATATTGGTAGATGCACATGGCTGGCATATCGGTAGATGCACATAGTTGGCATATTGGTAGATGCACATGTTGTCATATTGATAGAGGCATATGATTGATACATTACATGGATGATATCTTTTGGCACATTGCATGATGTTGATGTACATGGTTGATATACATAGTTGTTGTGCATGATGAGCACACATTTTTGTATAGGATGTGCTTGGTTGAGATTTTTCTCATGATTCTTTATTTCATTGTTGACATATCTTTTGCTTCATGATACTTGGTATAGCATGAGTTTGATGCATGAACAGGTCCAAGGATCGATATATGGTATCACATTGTTCATCTCGCAGAGAAGATAGGGGAGACATACCCATAGGGAGAGTCATTCTTCTTCCTATGATTCTAGGAGGAGATATTTATCAGATGCATACCTAGAAAAGATACCTATATTTGAAGAAAGAGCACATAGGCATAATTCTAGGAGGAGCTATGGTCACAGGAGGAGTATGTTCGATGTATTTTCATCATTACATTAGAGTTATATCCCTTGTTCAAAGGGGAAATATTATTCATAAGAAGTTCAAAGGCACTCAGACAGGGGGAGAAGCCCCAAGGAAAGTTCAAGCAGGGGGAGCAGCCTCAAGAGGAAAATGGCCCTTTTCCATTGATGTCAAAGGGGGAGAGATAATCACATTGATGTGATTGATGATTATTGATTGGTAGAGATAGTCACATTTGGGAGAGACAGTCAAATTGATTATTGATGTAGAGCATGCCTTATCTACATGTTGACATCAATAATTGGTAATTGGTGTTGACATCAATATTGGTATTGCCATCAATGCCAAAGGGGGAGATTGTTGGATCCTATTGTCATTGATGCCAATGGTTTGATTGATTGATGTCCTTGATTGATGTCAAGTGATTTATTGATGCCAAAGGATTGATTCATTGATGATTGATGTAATGTAATATGCATTGTCCTTGATGAGAATGCATAGATGAAGATGGATCAATGAGTTGTCATTGATATGATGAAGATGGATCAATGATTTGTCATTGATACATGATGAGGATGAATCGATGTGGTTTCATTGGTATATGATGCATTGTTCGAAAAATGTATAGATGACTCATTTTGTCTTATCATGATTTATAAGGTGCACAAATGGATGAAATCCAGAGTGGTCCACTTATGGTGAAAGCCCTCACAGGAAGATGCTTTGTGGATTGAGTTATCCTAGAAGATTGGTTGGAGGACCCATACTCTCATTATTGTCTTATCATGATTGATAAGGTGCACAAATGAGTGAACTCCAAAGTGGTCCCCTTATGGTGAAATCCCTCATGAGAAGACACTTTGCAGATTGAGTTATCCTAGAATAATGGTTGGCGGACACATGCTTGTATGTGAAATAATGAGATGAAGATCAAGGAAATTGTTGGTGAAACTATCCTAGATGGATAGTGCTTGTCATGCCATTTCTAGTGGTATGTGGAATGTCACATAACTCATCATGGTTTGAGAGTTATGGCCTTACAAAGATGAAGGACCCCCACATGAAGGCTTGAAGCCCCCAAGGTCAAAGAAGTCAAAGTGACCTAAAAGAAGAAATCATTATTTAAATGAAAAAGTAAAGTGCCAAAATCAAGGTGGATTATTTAAATAATAAAGAGAATTGACAAAATCAAGAAATGATAAAATAAGGTGACAAAATCAAGAAGGAATATTTAAATGATAAAGTTTTAGAGAACTTTCTATCTATGGAAAGTGGTTAACCCTAAAATAA
>JASDQU010243927.1:3079-32082 GCA_032191745.1 Picea mariana
ATGATTATACAACGAGATTCCTAGAGATAATGCCTTCTTTTTGAATTCCTGTGTATATGCCTAAATATTCTGGAGTTTACCTTGTCTCATATGATGCCACTCGATCATTTTTTTTGTATATGTGCCATTGGATATAATTTTTTTCTTATATCCTTAGTAAACTTATCCCAAGAAGATATTACTTTACCCTTTTTAACCAGATCAGCTTGCATATTACACTCCCACCATATTAAGACAATGCCACTTAATCAAAGAGAAACTAACTGTATTTTTGTAGCCTCATCCACGATTCTTTGAACCCTACAATATAACTATATATGATTAATCCAATTTTACAATTTATCTACATTCAATTCTCCATTATAGGTTAACAACTCGAACTTAAAATCCAATATTTGAAAAGCTACTAGCCCTGCAATACTTGGCCTTCTAAATATTTGGCCTTCTACTACTCCTAATGGATATTTGGAAGGACATGGATGAAAACATTGTATTTATCTATGTTCTTCCAAATATTTGGAAGGACATTGGATGAAAACATTGTTTTCATCCATGTCCTTCCAAATATTTGTCCTTCTACTACTCCTAATGCTCGATCATGTAGGATGCTTTCATGCCTTCCTTATAGTGGATCTCTTCCTATCGACTTCAACACATTTTTATATAGGACAGGGATATAGAATAATTTTTAGTACCTTGGGGATTACAACATCTTCCCTCTTTATTGACAGTGGGAATACATCAATGCCACCTAACTGATAGATTCTATCAGGAGTCCAAAATCATCTCCTTCATTCAAGCATTTTAGATTGTACTAGGAACCTTAACTCCTGTTATCATTATTAGTGGGTTGTCTTGCATTTGTTAATGGTATACATCAATGACTAGTAATCAAATGTTGTCTCAATGTGTTTGAATCTAACACATTTATTCACATAGTATAGACTCGTACCATGGTGTATTCTTTTGAATATTTCAGGTGAAGTACAAGCATCACCGCTTTTGTGATCCTAACTGACTTGTATTAATTGTACCACCTGATGCTGACCGCACTCCACAGAGTACATCGGCTACCACTAGGACCTTTTTCTTCACTAGCCCGAAGAGCTAAAATGCTCTTCAACTCCCTTGTCGAAAGTTTTCTGCACCCACAGAATGCTCTTGGTGATCTCTCCTTATCCTATCGGAAAATCGGACCTCGTGAGATTGCGAGTCCTACACTCGGATCTCAAAATCCCTGAAACCCGATGTATAATGGACCATGGATCCCTGGCTTCTTATCGAGAATTACCACGTCGGGAAATCGGTACTCATGCTGTCGTGAGTCACTGTTCGTGCAAATCCCCAATTCCTGATCTCCAATGGTGCTTGTGTGACCCTTAGCCCCTTTTGGCTACTCTTTCGCATATGACCTGCCATGCCACAAGACCACGGCCTACTCCCCGTCGGAGTTTTAGACTTCACAGGTTTGATATGCGTAGAACCTGCGCTCCCAAAATTTCTAAAATGCCAAACCCCAATGCCACTTGTCTTCAACTCGTTCCTGCGGTCCCATGCATGAACCGACGGTTGCCGAGGTATCGCCTCTCGCAACCTCACAAACTTTGACGTGAATATTTGTGGCTCTGATTTGTGAACCTCCGAGCTCACGAAATGCTGATGCCACTTGGCATTGGCCCACGACAAGACTTCACCTTCCGAAACCTGTCCTCCACTACATGCCTTAACCCTGTCAGGAAATTGCGTATCGGGATATCGCGATTCCCGTGGTTGTAAGTCTCTCGTCATCGAGAACTCTGAAACACCAAACACTGAATCTTCCAGATCCTTGGACACGTGTCCCACAGATCAACAACTCCTATCGTATCGGGAAATCACGGATCGCGATTTCAATATGCTTGAGTCTCCTATCTCCGGAAACCCCGATTCTCCGATTCTCGATTCCTCGGGATCTCTCGCCACGTGTCCCTGCGGAGATCAACCGCTAAGATTCTCCGTCGGGGTTTCGAGACTCAAAAGGTCTCAGTTCCCTCGACTTGTATAACCCCGATGCTTCCAAAATCCCGATGACTTCCCCGAACGCTGACAAGTGTCCTGCCGAGATCAATGACTAGGATCTCTTCTCGGGTTTTCGGGACTGTCAAGGTCTCTGATTCTTACCCTATGAAAAACCCGATGACGCCAATATCTCGATGTCTTCTCCGGTTTCTTCCTCTGTTCCTTTGGGATTAAACCCTGCGCAACTTCCCCAAGATCTGACGGTTGATGGGATTTCGCTGTTTCCCTTGGCGAATCCTGACCGTCGATTCCTCCTCCTCGAGGATTTCTCGAAAATGACTAAGTGCCTCTTCTCACACTTTGCTTTTCAAAGCCTGCGCCGGAAAACCCTGCTTGAACCTTCTTCGATCAAACCTCCCGTGCTTCTTTTCAATGATATCACAAGGTTCTATCCCTCCTGAGCTTCTCTTCACAATTTTTGAATCTCTTAGAAAAGAGATTTCTTGGTGCATGCTCCTTTGCGCTCAATATTCAACAACTTCCCAAGTGTTGAATACTTTAGACTCTGCGCACTTCCTGCAGCAGCAATATTCAATCTCCCTTTGCTTAGACTAACCATTGAGACTTCTTCTTCATCCTGTGCACACCTTGCATGGCTTCAACAACCCATTCCACTTCTGGGTGAATGAGGACAAAAGTTAAACTATCGAGCCTTCATCAACGCACTCCTTGCAGATGAATTTGACTGCACTTTTTGCAGGAATCTCCTGGCTTAGATAGAGAAACAATTGAAACTCATTCTCTCTCAGACTTCAAGTTAAACCATGAAATCACATGCACAACATATATAAAGCAAATGCATAACCAAAAAACAAACATTCATAAGCACATAAAAAATATACACAGAGAAACAACACCAGTCATGAATTTGAACCAGAACTTTCTTCTATTAATTCAAATGTTCATACATGGGTGTTCTTCACAATTTCTCTGCTTCTCTTCTCTCCTGAATGCTTGATCAATAATAATGTTACAAAATGTACAAAGGAGAGTGTCTATATCCATTTTCCCTCTCGAACTCTAAACTGTCTAATCTGGAAAGTAAAATCCTATCTACCTGCATTAACTAAGGTAAATGCCTCCTATCTATTTCAGACAAGAGCGTAAGGCTCGAGGTCTAATACAATACAACAGGTGCTCCTTCATAAATGTTTCATTGAAGGATATGGCACTTCATCTTTAATGAAAATTCAAAAATTTTATCAAGCTTATATGTCATGTGTTTAAAAACACATGCGCTGGCTCCACGCTTGCTTTGGTAGTAGCGATGCTCCTGCATCATACTCCCTTGCTTGAAAGATTTCATGGGCTCCTGTCCATGAGCTCTTGCACGGTCTGTCCATGCTTCTGAATTTCTGCTTCTGTCTCCCAGCTAGCATCCTCCACTAGATGGTTTTTCCATTTGACCAGATACTCAAAATACTGCTTTCGCCTGGTCGTCTTGCTTACCCTTTTGTCAAGTATACACTCCATTTGTCGCTTTTCTACAATCGACATCTGCTTCTGCCACTGAATTTCTGGCTGTTCATCGTTCTCAGCTCCTAATTCTTCAGCCTTATATGGATATAAGTCTGAGACGTTGAATGTCACAGATATTCCAATTTCATTCGACAATTCAATCTCATAAGCATTTTCTCCCAATTTCCTTAGGACTTTACACGACCCAATTTTCTTCATTTTCAGCTTGTTGTGTGTTCCCCTTGGGAACCTTTCTTTCCTCAAATGTGTGAGAACCAGATCGCCAACCTCAAATTGAAGTTGTCTCTGATGCTGATTCTCTCTGCGCTTGTACTCCTGGTTCGATTCTATCAATCGCTACTTCACCCTGCTGTGAAGTTCCCTCATGTCTTCAGCTACTTCCTCAGCCCTTGCGCTCTGAGTAATTATTTGTTCCAAATCCCTCAGCTCCGAAACACCTTTCGGTTGTCTTCCGTATACTATCTCAAATGGAATTTTCCATGTGCTTCGATTCACCGAATCATTGTAAGAAAATTTTGCCTGTGGCAATACGCTATCCCGACTGTTGTGGTGCTCCATCACTAGGCTTCTGAGTAAATCTCCCAGACTCCTATTTACAACCTTTGTTTGCCCATCTGTCTGTGGATGATAGCCAGAATTGAACATTAAGTTAGTTCCCATCTTATTCCAGAGTGTCCTCCAAAAATGTCCAATGAATTTGGTATCTATGTCCGAAACTATGCTTTTTGGCAGTCCATGAAGTCTAACAACCTCCTTGAAAAACAAATTCGCGATGTGAGTCGCATCGCTGGTATTCTGACACGGGATAAAATGTGCCATCTTTGAAAACCTGTCAACTACCACAAAGATGGAATCATGTGCTCTTTGTGTCCTCGGCAATCCTAGTATGAAATCCATGCTGATCGCCTCCCATGGTCTTTCTGGTATGGGTAATGGCTGATTGAATCCTGCATTTTGCTTCTTGCCCTTTGAATGCTGGCAAATTCTACATCTGTCAACAAACCTTTTAACTTTTGACCGCATTCTTGGCCAAAAGTATGACTCGCTCAGCTTTGCGAATATCTTGTCATGGCCAAAATGCCCTGCTAAGCCTCCGCTGTGCTTTTATTTCAACAAGTTCTCCCTCATGGAGAAATTTGGAATACACAATTGATTTTCTTTGAACAACAATCCATCTTGGATCATGTAATCTATCCACTAGCTTCTGTCTCTGAGAAATGGGTTCTCAACTGCTCCATATGCCTCTGCAAAATCTGCATCACCTGCATACATCTCCCTGAGATCATCAAATCCTAAAGTCTTGACTTTGAACTCCTGCAACAACAAACATTTCCTGCTCAAAGCATCAGCCACGTTGTTAGCAGTACTTGAAATATGTTTGATAACAAATGTAAAATTCTGCATATATTCTACCCATTTAACATGCCTCTGATTTAATTTCTCCTGCTGAGTTACATACTGCAATGCATGATTATCACTATATAAAATGAATTCCCTTGGAATCAAATAGTGTCTCCATTTTTTCAATGCCTGTATGATGGCATAAAATTATTTATCATATGTGGAATATTTTTCCTTGGCCTCATTCAGCTTCTCACTGAAATAAGCAATTGGTCTGTCATCCTGACTTAAGACCGCTCCTATGGAAAAGCCACTCGCATCACATTTCACCTAGAACGTCTTCCGAAAATACGGCAACACCAACACTGGTTGCTCTTTGATCTTCTTCTTCAACAGATTGAAGCTTTTCTTAGCCTCTTCAGTCCAATGAAAAGATTTATGTCTTTTCCTAACTGTGTCCATCATCACTGCGCTGATTCCACTAAAATTTCAGATGAAATTCCTATAGAAACTCGTCAGTCCATGAAAACTTCTCACCTAGAAAACATTTCTTGGTGATGGCCAATTCTTTATTACATCCACTTTACTTGGATCCATCTTCAATTCATTTTCCAATATGACAAACCCCAAGTAAATGAGTTATGTCTTCAAAAATGAAGATTTCCTCACATTGATCAACAACTTCTCTTGCTGTAGCTTCTTCATTACTGCAGCTAAATGCTTCAGATGTTCTTCCCTCGTTTTGCTGAAAATCAATATGTCATCTAAATAAACAATGACAAACTTACCTATAAATTCTTTCAGCACTTCATTCATTAACCTCATGAATGTACTTGGTGCATTCATCAAGCCAAACGACATGACTAGCCATTCATACAACCCTTCGTTGGTCTTGAAGGTTGTCTTCCACTCATCGCCTTCCCTCGTGCGAATTTGATGGTATCCTCTTTTCAAATCAACCTTTGAAAAAAAAATTGCTCCACTTAAACAGTCCATCAAGTCATCCATTCTCGGCAATGGGAACCTATACCTGATGGTGATCTTGTTAATGGCTCTGGAATCGGTGCACATTCTCTAGCCTCCAACTTTATTTGGGCTGAGTACCGTTGGAACGGCACACGGGCTCTATCTTTCCCTGACCAGTCCTTTGTCCAATAACTCCTGGACTTGTCTCTTAACCTCCTTGTTCTCCTGAGGCGTCAACCTGTACGCAGCCTTGTTTGGTAAACTAGCTCACGGTACAAGGTCTATGTGGTGACTTATGCTCCTCATTGGTGGCAACGAATGAGGTAATTCATCCACCACTATATCAGCAAACTCTTCCAATAGTTCCTGAATTTCTTCCGGAAAATCATCCACTCTTGTGCTAGTCGAAATGATTTTGGGTTTTCTGACCACAAAGAATTGTGGATCTTCTTTCTTCCTAACTTCTGTAAGAAGCTCCTTCCCACTCATGAGAAGTACCCTGTTGTTCACTTTCGGTTTTACCTCCTTATCTTTTATCGGAAGCAACATATGTGTTCTCCCATTCTTCTCCAGGGTATATGTATTCATTTTCCCATCATGAAATACGTTTCTGTCATACTGCCATGGTCTTCCCAGCAGTAAATGGCAAACATCCATAGGAATGACATCACATAAAATCTTGTCATTATATCCACCTATTTTAATGTCAACTAAGCACTGTTTAGTGACACTCACCTGATGTCCCTTCTGTAGACATGAGACTTTGTATGGACTCAGGTGATCAGTCATCTCCAGCTCTAGTTTCTCCACCATCTTGGTTGAAACGAGATTATCTGTGCTATCGCTGTCCATGATAACTTTGCATTTCCTGTCTTTGGTCTTGCATGCAGTTCTGAAAAGTCTTCTTCCCTGAGCTGTGTCCTCCACCTCCTTCTTGGGTGTTAAGAGAACTTTACGCATCATCAATGACCTATTGTCTTCTGTGTCTTCTGCATCAACAGCTCACCTCTATGCCTCGGCGATGTGTGCTTCTCCTCCATCCTTCTTTCTATTCGGACAATCAACTGCTTTGTGCCCATTCTTCCCACATGTGTAACATGTGATGATTCCTCCTCTTCCTCTACCTCAACCTTTAGTACGAGGAAGAGTGTTTGCATCAACATAATCTCCTCGCTGATTGTTTTACTGCCTTCTCTGTTCAGCATGTGGCCCTCACTGTGAGGTTCCACCTCTTTCAACTTTACCCTGAGGTCTCTTCCAGTCATCCTTAGATTTCTGGAACCTATCTTGGGCAACTAATTTACCTCTCGGCTAACTCTTACCTCGGCCTCGCTGTGTTGGCTTACGGCTCAGCTTTTCCTTATCTTTCAAAGCCATTTGATATGCATCCTCCACCGTTCTGATGGTTGTCATACTCATCTCATCTTGGATATCATATCTTAAGCCGTTCATATACCTGGCTACTTTTTCATCATTGCTCTCTCGATGACCTTGTCTGATGTTGAGCTTGTAAAATTCCTCCGTATACTCCTTCACCGTCATCAACTTCTATCTCAGGTTCTGCATTCTCCTGAACAATGTGATCTGATAATCCCTTGGGATGAATTTTTCCTTCATCTTCGCAATCATTCGATCCCAGATTTTGATCTTTTGTTTCCCTTTGGAACGTCTATCTTCTTGAAGCTCGTCCCACCATAATGTTGCATGTCCCTTCAATTTCATGACAGCATGCGTTACCTTTTTTTCCTCTTCGATGTCTTCATAATCGAAGTAGGTGTCAAGAGCTCTAATCCAATCCAACAGCTCTTCTGCATCCAGACTTCCTTCATAAGTTGGAATGTCCATTTTGGTCTTTGAACTCATTCTGGCAATGACTTTAATCAATCGCTCATTGGCTGCATCTTCAGCTGGAACTTCTCCTTGTTGTTCAGCTTCAGCTTCACCTTCGGAGTCACTTAGATCTCCAACATTTGATGTGCATCTCTGCGCTGCTTCCATATCTTCCAGCCTCGCTCAAAGATCTCATATCTGCCTCTCCATCTCTGGATTCCCTGTCGGCCTACCTCTTCTTCGCACATCCCTGTCCTCTGGATCAGGTGATTGCCTCTCTCTTCTGGGTGGCATGGTGAAATCTTCCTTTCCTCTCTACTATAGAAAACAGAGATATTTTCTCGCTATGACACCACTTGATGCTGACCGCACTCCATAGAGTACGTCCGCTACCACCAGGACCTTCTTCTTCACTAGCCCGAAGAGCTAAAATGCTCTTCAACTCCCTTGTCGAAAGTTTTCTACACCCACAGAATGCTCTTGGTGATCTCCCCTTATCCTATCGGGAAATCAGACCTCGTGATATTGAGAGTCCTACACTTGGGTCTCAAAATCCCCAAAACCCGATGTATAATGGACCACAGCTCCCTGGCTTCTTATCATGAATTACCACGTTAGGAAATCAGTACTCACACTATAGTGAGTCATTGCTTGTGCAAATCCCCGATTCCCGATCTCCGATGGTGCTTCTGTGACCCTTAGCCCCTTTTGGCTACTCTTTCGCATATGACCTGCCGTGCCACGAGACCACGGCCTGCTCCCCGTCGAAGTTTCAGACTTCGAGGGTTTGATATGCGTAGAACCTGCGCTCCCATCATTTTAGAAATGCCGAACCCCGATGCCACCTGTCTTCCACTCGTTCCCGCGGTCCCACGCGCGAACCGATGGTTGTCGAGGTATCGGTTCTCATGACCTCGCAAACTTTGACGTGAATCTTTGTGGCTCCGATTCGTGAACCTCCGAGCTCATGAAGTGCCGATGCCACTTCGCATTGGCCCATGGAAAGACTTCACCTTTCGACACCTGTCCTCCACTACAAGCCTTAACCCTGTCGGGAAATCACGTATCGGGATATCGCGATTCCCATGGTTGTGAGTCTCTCGTCACCGAGAACTCTCAAACATCGAACACTGATTCTTCTAGATCCTTGGACATGCGTCCCGTAGATCAACGACTCCTATCGTATCGGGAAATCACGGATCACGATTTCAATATGCTCGAGTCTCCTGTCTCTGGAAACCCCAATTCTCCGATTCCTGATTCCTTGGGATCTCTCGCCACATGTCCCTGCGGAGATCAATGGCTAAGATTCTCTGTCGGGGTTTCGAGACTCAAAATGTCTCAGTTCTCTCGACTTGTATAACCCCGATGCTTCCAAAATCCCGATGACTTCCTCGAACACTGACAAGTGTCCTGCCAAGATCAATGACTAGGATCTCTTCTCGGGTTTTCGGGACTATCAAGGTCTTTGATTCTTACCCTATGAAAAACCCGATGATGCCAATATCCCGATGTCTTCTCCAGGTTCTTCCTCTGTTCCTTCGGGCTTAAACCCTACGCAACTTCCCCGAGATCTGACGGCTGACGAGATTTCGCTATTTCCCTTGGTGAATCTCGACCGTCGATTCCTCCTCCTCGAGGATTTCTTGAAAATGACTAAGTGCCTCTTCTCTCACTTTGCTTTTCAAAGCCTGCGCCGACAAACCCTGCTTGACCCTTCTTCGATCAAAACTCATGTGCTGCTTTTCAATGATATCACAAGGTTCTATCCCTCCTGAGCTTCTCTTCACAATTTCTCGATCTCTTAGAAAAGATATTTCTTGGCACATGCTCCTTTACACTCAATATTCAACAACTTCCCAAGTGTTGAATACTTTAGACTCTGCGCACTTCCTGCAACAGAAGTCTTCAATCTCCCTTTGCTCAGACTAACCACTGATACTTCTTCTTCAACCTGCGCACACCTTGCACGACTTCAACAACCCATTCCACATCTGGGTGAATGAGGACAAAAGTTAAACTATCGAGCCTTCATCAATGCACTCCTTGCGGATGAATTCGACTGCACTCTTTGCAGGAATCTCCTGGCTCAGATAGAGAAACAATTGAAACTCATTCTCTCTCAGACTTCAAGTTAAACCATGAAATCACATTCACAACATATATAAAGCAAATGCATAATCAGAAAACAAACATTCATAAGCACATAAACAATATACACAGAGAAACAACACCAGTCATGAATTTGAACCGGAACTTTCTTCTATTAATTCAAATGTTCATACATGGGTGTTCTTCACAATTTCTCTGCTTCTCTTCTCTCCTGAATGCTTGATCAATAATAATGTTACAAAATGTACAAAGGAGGGTGTCTATATCCGTTTTCCCTCTCGAACTCTAAACCGTCTAATCTGGAAAGTAAAATCCTATCTACCTGCATTAACTAAAGTAAATGCCTCCTATCTATTTCAGACAAGAGTGTAAGGCTCGAGGTCTGATACAATACAACAGGCGCTCCTTCATAAATGTTTCATTGAAGGATATGACGCTTCATCTTTAATGAAAATTCAAAAAGTCTATCAAGCTTGTATGTCATGTGTTTAAAAACACATGCGCTGGCTCCATGCTTGCTTTGGTAGTAGCGATGCTCGTGCATCACCACCCTATTTAACATTGGTAATTGCAGAGGATCATTTTTTCACTCCATTGGTTCCAGATATCCTTTATTTGATTGTTAGACATAGCTCCAGTTTGTATCCATCTATCACTACGATCTCAATTTTTGCATGGATCAACTATGTATTTCTCTCATGGTCATGATTACTACTTATATATATGACATGGATCCACTATGTATAGTTTTCATGGACATGGACATCCGTTATGCTGTCATTATTCATAGATCCATAATGTACTTGATTTGGTGACCATGATTACATCATACTCAAGCATGGGAATTCCCAACTTGAGAAGAGAGTATATTACTTGTTTCTATTTTAGGTATTATTCTTAGATTGGTATTCAACCTCTCCTACCCAATGGCCCCTCCACAATCTCATGATTCTTTGTATAGTATTTCATCCATCAATTACTCTTCTAACCTCACACAATAGGGGGAATCTGTTATAGCACCATTTGAAACCATATATGCTCATGATGATTCATTGGCTTCAATTACAGCCCTTTTCCTCCTTGAACAGATATTTAAAAATCTCATTTTTATTGATGTACACAACTCTCCTTAAATCAAATCATGTACTTACGTGACTTGATAGTTAGAAACCTGCGTACATGTTTATTTGGCTCAAAAAATAATAAATCCTAATATTTTGGGTGGAGTTGATGGGATCCCTAGGTACCTGACCTCTATTATCCCATTCATAACTACTCCAACTATCAAAAGGGAGTATAAAATAGATCATTGGAATGGAGGAAAAATATATCAACGAGATGTAGCATTATGCTAGCATTTTCCTTATAGCTTGACAAGCCCAAGTTTTCCTTTTCTTCTGAGCTTTTCTTCCCCCCTCTGAGAACCCTTGTTTTCAGGTTTTGGATTTCCCCTCATCACATCACGAATAAATCTATTTCTTCCTTGGAACCAATAGAATGAAAATATTTGGAGGTAGTGCTTGTCATCTATGGTATTGGGTGGAGGAACTTGCAACATGTTTCCAGGATCATGTCGTAGCGGTTATAGGTTGTAATCATCTGTTTTCTTGTTATTCATAAAAGAAACTTCATTTTCGTCGATTTCTCTTTGTTAGTTTATGATTCTAATGAGATTATTTGTATCTTGTTTTGAATCTAACATAGAAACATAATTGATTATATTTAGTTAGTTATTAGATAAATACTTGTTTGTAGTTTCATACTTATTTGTTTCCAAGATTTTCAGAAGATCGTTGTGAAGGAGTTATGGAGTGAAATACCTTGAGCAATATCAACATAAAACATTGAGTTCTAGGTATGTTAGATTTCCTATATTCCAAAAGTTAGTTATTGCACTTGTAGTTATTTTTAATTGACTTCATAATTAGAGTTTGAGATAAGCATTTTGGGTCACTGCTCTATTGTGGCCCCTAACCCATAGCCATATAACTTATATTTCCATAACAATAATCACTTAGGATAAGAACTTGTTCCCCAATATAGATCCACTAATCATACTTCTAGCTCTCTCCATGAACACTCTATTCATCTACTTTTCAACTCCGTTCTACTAAAGTGTACATGGGGTTTTCTTATGTATTTCCATGCCATTCTCCTTACAAAACTTACCAAACTATATAGAACAAAAATCATTAGCATTATCACTCACTACGAGAAAAACACCTTGTAGCATAGGTTTTTGTGAAGGATTTTAGTATTACAAGATTAGGAAAAAATAAAATAAAAACTCTCCTACAACCTCGATTATTTGTAGGGGAGGTTTTAGTAGAGGTTTTAATGGATATTCCATATAATTAAAAAAACTTGGGTGGGAAGAGTTTTTTGCAGAGGATTTTTTTTTTGGGTTCTTTTTTTGGTGAAACACATCAGTGCATTGTTAAGTAAACTATATTGGTGCATACATAAACCTAAAAAGCATTGGTTATTTTATAATTGTTACCCACGAGTCCAATTTGTTTGTTGTATGCAACACCGGTGCTTTATTTTTTTATGTATGTTTTGATTCATATTTTTAGTTTCATGCATCATCGATGATCATATAAATATTATGCACGAGGTCATTCATTTTATTATATGGCACACTTGTGCTCGTATAATTTGTATGCACTAGTGCCTGTATTAGCATGTGCACCAAAGGGAAGTGAAATTTCAAACATTTAAGGTGAGATGTCAATCCCATTCTTTGTTACTAAGCACCAATACATATATTATACATAAAGTGTTGGTGCATATATATTTGTAAAACACTGGTGGATATCAAGATATTTTGAAATGATAAATATAATCGTATGTTATGTCGTTTAAAGAAGGAGTGATTTTTTACAATTTCTAACACTAATGCTTCATTTTAATTAATAGGAACTAGTGTGTATAACTCATAAAAGCATAGCATTGACTGAGTTCAAAAGAATGTAGTGCACCAATATGTGTATATGTTAATTAATTGTTTTTTTACAACTTTTCAATTAATAATCTCGAAATCAAATATTTTTTATAATAATATTGATTTTATATATTTTTATTATGTTTTGATATAATGTTTGCATTTATGTAATATCCAACGAATTACACCTTTTTTATTTGTAATAATGTAAATCACCCATATATTAATTAATCATAAACACACCATTTTACAACATTCGACAATGCAATAAAATATGAAACTCATTTTATTATATATGGATAAGTGATACATCATCCTACAAAATGGGACAATGTAAAGGTTCACAATAATTAAAACACAACCAATATGTAATTGTTAGACTTATTGGTAACATGTCCTCGGTAATTGGGACAATATGTCATGTACATTAAACAAAAACCCTTATTTTCATAGAAAAATATTCCAAAACATAACTTGCAGTAACATTCAATTATATGTCTTTTCATTCATCACTTGAATTTATATTATCGATCGAGATGCGTGCATGCCTAATTTATTCATCACTTATAGGAGATATTATACTTTGATTATTTAACCTAATGTTTTCTCTATTGGCCTTTTTTCTATTTTCCACCTCTTCATTTCCATCTACAAACAAAAAAATAAAGTGTAATAAAAATAACTGTATTTATATATAGTAGAGTATACATGATTGGGTAAATAAAAAAGCATACCATAGGAATGATTGTTTCATAAACAATACATATTCTTTTGAAGCAATGGTGCACGTCGTCTCTCAAAATCTCTTATGTTAGATGCACTCCATACTTTGTTTTTTGCATGTTTTTTAGTACGCCATGACAAAGAAGAGTCAATATAATTAATATAAAGGTTCAATTAATATAATGAAAAAACAAAATCAATATAGTTAATATAAATTGTTCACTTAAAACTTGATACTTCACAATATACTCACAACTCATACTTAACCCAATTTCTATTGATTCTTTGGTTGGATATTATTTGTATGTTAGCACCTATTAAAAGACATCAATGCATGAGTGTAATTAATTATTTAGAAATAAATATCACAAAAAACATGAAATTTTAAGTAAGGATACAAATTTAAGTACTCACAAATTTTGTGATGAACCCTTTTATTCATCGACATCATGTCTTATGTTTTGAATGGATTCCATTTTTTTTTTATGCAACAAAAAAATTGAAAATTAGTATTTCATGTGATAATTAAATTTGATGTACATAAAAGAATAAACTAATGTTTGCATACCCCTGATGTATGTTTTTCTTGGGATGGATCCTCCTATGATGCAATTATGCTCATTTATTTTACCATTTCCTTATACACTTTTTTGACATCCCCACAAACACCTATTGGTTTTTCCCTTGTTTATCCCTTGGAATTTGCATGTCATGTATTAACCAACAAACCACATTATTTTAAACATGTAGAGAACTAAAATATATTAAATTTTTAATGCAACCTAAAGAACTTGCCTTATTCTCTTGTTAGGATGAGCTACCATTACTCTTTCTAAAATATTTTTTTTTCCTTGAACTTCTGTCAACCATCTTTTATAAAAACAAATCAAGGAATCATGAAATATAAAAACTACTAAATATTTTTTACAAAATATTTTTTTGGTGTATATAATGAAATACTACGCATCAATGGATGCAATAATCATATGTATATGCATCGATATACGATAATCTTACGAATTCAAAAACATTTTGTTTACAAATTATTATATTCATGTGATCTTATATAAATTAATTGAAGCACTAGTGCATCATTACCATTTATGGCACACCATTGAAATTATAAAGAAAATTGAAACATGACACTTTCAATATTAAAAAAAATAATTATTTTCATTTTAAACTCAATGGTGTTGTTGATAGGAAAATGTGCATTGTTGCACTACTCTTATACAATGTGCACCACTAACTATGAAATCATTTTTTAAAATAAACTGAG
Organism: Picea mariana; assembly: GCA_032191745.1. Classification (NCBI taxonomy): domain Eukaryota; kingdom Viridiplantae; phylum Streptophyta; class Pinopsida; order Pinales; family Pinaceae; genus Picea; species Picea mariana. Next base: position 17,812 of record JASDQU010243927.1, read on the forward strand.
AGAGATAGGGTTTGGGATCCAATTCAATGAGTGGTTTCATTGAAATGGATACCAAACACCCCATATTTAAGCAAAAAAACCCTATAAAAATTTGTTTCGTAAAAAAAAATATAGTTTTGAATTATAGAGAAGGAAACTGAGAGAACTGATAAGGAATCTAGGGATTCCAATATCAAATGTGACAATGAAACCCTTATATTTTTTTGATAATGCATTGAAAATTGTTTGAATAAAATAGGGTAAAGATTGAGATGATCAATAGAAAGAAATCACATACCCAAAATTTCACCTTCGCAAATTTGTACGTTACCTATAGTGATCCCTTACAAGTTTGTCTCTTCAAAAAATCTACCTACTGCAAAGTATTTTCTAGGAAACATATCTTTAAGAAATACCCCCCATGAATTTTTTCAAAATAATGAAATGATGATTATGAGTTTTATTTATAAATGCATAAATTTAAAAAAAATGAAATTCCTGCTCATTTTTTCGTTGTATATTTCAACGCATTCATGATAAATGGGTGTTTTCTTTTTTTAACTTAATTTTATGGTGATATATATATTTTATAGTGCATCAGTGAACTTTAGAGCACATCGTTCCAAACTTTATATAAAAGCACACTGACAAAAAATTTAATTAACAAATGGAAATGCAAACCTTCATAATTAAAGTTTTGTGGAGGTTTTTCCTTGAGGAAAAATGGGAGGCTACTCTTTGATACCTCTCATAATTTAACACACATACTTGATCACGTGCCACTCCCTTAGTTCTCTAGCTCATATCTCCTCCTCCATGAGCCACTCCACTTTTTCTAAGATATTGTCATTGCCATTCTTGTATCCATAATAACTAGAGTCAATTCACATGTAAATATCATACCTAGAAATCATCCTCTTCTCCTTGGGGGTTATCTAATAACTCTTTGATATCAGGCAAAAAATTCATAGCCCTAAGGTATATGTAATTTGGGCTCTTGATAGTGGTTTTGGGAATATCAACTTTGTTCTCTTTGAATTCTGTCATATTTTCCCCTACTTTGGCATAACTAGGACCACCAAGATCTAGAATCTGAGCTTTCGAGTGGAATTTTGTCCTTATCAACAAGGAAGGAACCTTAGTTGAAGTATTACTTATGATAATTTTTTAATTTCAATAATGACACAAGGCCCATATTTTATAGTTAATACAAGTTAAGAAGAACATTTGAAAATAAATGATGATCCATAAGCTTCACCATGCTACCTTATTGTTGAATATTAAGCATTTCCTTGGCCTTGTTGTGCTCCTGTTTGAAATCCTCACTCATGTATTTACTAAGAATCTCCTCTTTCTTCTTCTCAAAATCCACGTGCTTCATCTCTTTCTCACATAGAAGGGATACATGCAAAAAAAGAACTCTCTCTCTCCACTGATGCTTTCCCTTTCCTCGCTCTCCCGTTTATTCTACCAAATTCTCCTCTTATACAAATAGGACCATTTTAATAAAAGGACCACCCTACTCTTGATTGTCAACCTGACCTTCCTCTTGATAGAATATATCCTCAACCACTCCCTCAACACTCTAAGATTCATCTCCTCCTCAACAAACCACTCAAATTTCTCCAAGATAATGTCCTTGTCATCCATGTATCCATATTAACGTGTGTCAATTTTCTTGTAAATATCATACGTAGACATCGTCTTATTCTCTTGAGGGGAATTATACAATATATCTTACGTCAAAGAGATATTTGATAACCCCCCCAAAATTGAAGAAGAGGAGTTCTAGGTATGATATTTACAATTTAATTTATGTCAGTTAGTATCGATACAAGGATAATGAAGATGGTATATTTGAGAAAGTTGAGCGTACTATAGAGGAGGATATGTGGAATAGAGAGTAGAGGGAGTGGTAGAGGATCAAGAATGTCAAGAGTGAGGCCAACATGAAATTCAAGAGAGGGGATTTCACTACCATTAAGTTAGTCCTATTTGAGGAAGAGAAGGATGCGGCAAAGAAAGAAGAGAGTGAGACAAGGAAAATCGACAATAGAGAGTGTGAGAGTTTTTTTCACATATTCCCCTTCTATATGAGAAAGATCTTGAGCACATGGTTGTGAAGAAGAAGAAGTATTATATTATTAGTAACTACATGAGTGAGGATCTCATAGAGAAGCATGTCGATGCCAAGGAAATTTTTAACATTTTGCGATAAGTATTGTTAGTGAATCTTATGAATCATCAATATGTTTTTCAAATGTGCTTCTTAACTTCTATTAAATATACAATATGGGCATTAGGTCATTCTTGAGGTTGATAAAGTATTATAATTAAGACATCGACTAAATTTTCTTTCTTGCTAATAAGAAACAAAGGGAAGTAAGAAGCTTAGCTCGTAAATCTTGGTGGTACTAATTATTCCAAAAAAGGGAACAAGAGGACTAACTTTGAAGATAATAAAGTTGATGTACCCAATTCCACTTGTAAGGGACCCAGTTAAAAATACTTCATAGTTGCGAAATTACTCTTTGTTGTCAAAGAGATATTTGATAAGCCCCCTAAGGATAAGAACTAGAGGAGGTATAACTAAGAGATAATTTGCATGTGAATCGACACTAGTTATTATGGATATAGGAATGACAAGCATAATATCTTCAATAAAATTGAGTGGCCCGTGGAGGACGAGATGCATTCCATAGCATTGCGATAGTGGAAAAGGATCGAGTCTGTCTGCTAAATTAATGTAAAGAGACACCAAAGAGTGACCTCCATTTTTTCCTCTACATTAAAGAAAAACCTTTGAAAATTTTAACTATGAAGGTTTGTGTTTGTAGTTTGTCAATTAAATTTTTTTTTGGCCTTTCACTCATGTAAAAATTTATTCGTGTTGATTTGCTACTTCTGCTCCTAATCATTTGCTTGTTGTCATCATTTATGGTTCACATATAATTGTTTTTAAGCATATATATATATATATATATATATATATATATATAGATAGATAGATAGATAGAGAGATAGAGAGAGAGAGAGAGAGAGAGAGAGAGAGAATTGAAATTATAAAACACATACATCTATAACCATTTTTTTATTGATCAAAAACTGAAATTAATTTATGTTTGCAAAAAATTGTAGTGAAGTAATCGGTGTGCCTTTAATAAAAGATATGAACTGTCAAAATGAAATGCCTCTTAACATAATCGATCCTTTGTGAGTCTCTCAACAATATGAGATGCATCTCCTTCTTTGGAGGCCACTCAAATTTCTCCAATATGTTGTCCTTTTCATCCATGTAGCCATATTAACTTGTGTCAGTTTTCTTGTAAATATCATACCGAGACCTTCTCTTCTTCACCTCAGGGGAATTATATAATATATCTTTTACAACAAGGAGGAATTTTTCAACTCATATGAAATTTCTCCCTGAAGTCAAAGAGATATTTGACAACCCCCAAGAAGCCAAGAACAAGAGCGTATAGGTATGATATTTAAATTTTAATTTATTCCATTTAGTATGGCTACAAGGATAATGGAGATGGTATCTTTGAGAAGGTCTAGCTTCCTGCAAAGGAGGATGAGGGAGAGAGAGATAAGCAAGTCGTATAGGATCAAGTATGTGAAGAGGGAGCCTAGGATAACTTTCAAGAGAGGAGATTTCTCTACCATTAATTCGATCCTATTCGAGGAAGACAAGGATGTGGTGAAAGAAATAAGAGAGTGGGACAAGGCAAATCGACAACAAAGTGTGTGAGAATTTTTTTCACATCTACCCCTTTCACATGAGAAATATATCTAGCACAAGGTTTGTGAAGAATAAGAAATAGGAGATTCTTAGTAAATACATGAGTGAGGATCTCATGGAGAAGTCTGTCGAGGCCAATGAAATTTTTAATATTTTGTAATAATATATGCTAGTGAATTTTAGGAATCATCCATATTTTTTTCAAATTTTCTTCTTAACTTCTATTAAATATACAATATGGTCCTTAGGTCATTTTTGAGGTTGATAAAATATTATAATTAAGATATTGACTAGAGTTTCTTTCTTTCTAATTAAGAAAAAATGGCACTAAGAAGCTTAAATCATAAAGGTTGGTGGTCCTAACTATACCAAAGCAGTGGCCAAGAGGTCAAACTTTGAAGCAAAGGAAGTTGACGTGACCAATTCCACTTGTAATGGCTCCAATTAAAAATAATTAACGGTTGTGAAATTACTCTTTGTTGTCAAAGTGCTATTTTATAAGCCCCTTGAGACTAAGAACTAGAGGAGGTCTAGCTAAGAGATAATTTACATGCGAATTGACTCTAGTTATTATGGCTATAGGAATGACAAGGATAATATCTTTGATAAAATTGAGTGGCCCGTGGAGGACCACATCCACTCCATAACACTAAGATTGTGTAAAAGGATCGAGTCTATAAGCTAAATTATGCATAGAGACATCAAAGAGTGACTTCCATTTTTTCCTATACATTAAAGAAAAATATTTGCAAAATTTAACTACGGAGGTTTTCATTTGCATTTTGTCAATTAAATTGTTTTTGTTTTTTCCTCTCACTTAATGTAAAAAATTTGCGTGTTGATTTGCTACTATTGCTTCTACTTTGTCGTTTGTTGTCAACGTTTATGGTTCACATACAACAATTTTTAAGCATCTCTATATATATATATAAAGAAAATTTAAATTATAAAACACATACATATATAACCATTTTGTATTTTTCAAAAACTGAAATTAATTTATGTTTGAAAAAAACATAGTGAAGTAACCTGTGTGTCTTTAATAAAAGATAAGCAGCGTGTGAGATGTTATTTATCACAAATCAAGAACCATAGATGGTGATTTATCTTATCTTATACGTCGGTGCTACATTATTCATTAAACAAACTCATATTCCTTGTTAAGGTGCATCGATAAATTCAATGATTCATGTTCACGTTTTGCACAGTTCTCCATGTTGTATAGCACAACGGTTATATATTAATAATCAAACACACTAGTATGCTAATTATTATATGTGTAGCACGCTTAAGTTTTTAGAACACACGAGTGAGTTTTTTTCAAAGACGTAGACTCTTCTAAGATGGAGACATCGATAATGCACCACCCCATCCTGGTGCGTGGTGCTTAGTGTTTAGAGATGCCTTTTGTAGTTGTAATTGCATTTCGAGAAGTGATTCTTGTTAATTCATGGGACACATCGTAGGTGGTTTTCATTGTAAATTCACATAATGCACCCTTTCCAGGGCAATTTGAATGCACAAAGTGCACTATGTAGATGTTTTTGGTTAAATGAAAAAAATGTCAAATTTAAGGTTAATTTTAAATTTTGATCCCATGAAAATTAAAATAAGTATGTAACAAACAATTTTCATGGTCTCTTCTCACAAAGGAGTCATTTTTGACTCATAGAGGAAAGCTGGATTTTTTTTTTATTTTTTAAAAGAAATAGAAAATATATAGAATCTAGAGGGGCAGTGAGCAAGCAGCACTGTATAGCACTATAAATGGGGCAGCCATAGAAGGAAGGTAGGCATCGGTGGTTGTGTCAGAGGTTGGAAGAAAAGAAATAAATGTGACAACTAAAGTCCATTTGGTAGTTTTTTCTGCCTTTTTGCGGTTTGCCTGACAATAAGACGCACTAGCTTGATCTTTGTACCTGACCACATCGATACACTTTTTCATTTTACCCTAAATCGGTGCACCATATATACAGATGCACTAGTGCGTTCAAGTATTAGTAATTCATCGTATGGATTTGTCTGTATATATAATAAAACGCTAGGCGATAACATTATTAAGTGCACCGTAATTGTTTTTTGGTGCGCCACTATAGTATATGAATTAGGGTTTTATTGCTTTGTAAGCGCACAGTAGAAGGTTTATGGATTTTTGTAATTATTCTTTTTTATTTAATAACCAATCATTCTAACCTGATCTAGTGTGTTCTTTATACATGGATAGGTATTTTTTAGGCTATCGTGAAGCACCATAATACATTTATAAAACAAAAAGCTATTTTTTACCATATTATATTAACAGTGGTTATAAATGCACTTTATTTGTTAAGAGTTGAAGCCTTATATTTGTAAGAGAATTGGTACACTTTGATGATTGTGGCACACCAACATAAAAAACTTCACAAAAACTTCTGACCACTTCCCTTCACTAAAAATATCGGTAAACAGATAAGGGATAAATTTTTGAGAAAGGTTATGTAAAAACCTTCACTATAAGGTGTTTTTCTTATAGTGAATCATTAACACGTTAATCTTCCTACTAGTCTAATTTTCCAATAGATATTTAAGCTCTTTAAGGTAACTAAGGACTTTATATTTATCTATAAGGAAATATATTATGTCCTTCTATAATAACTATCAATCAATAACACATAATACAAATCCTTAGAAATTGAAGGAACTTTAACTCGTCTCACTACATCATAATGAATTAATTCCAACAACCCAAAATATTTTTGAGAACTATAATAAAATTAAATAGGGTTATGTTTTCTACATATGTTGTGCTAGAAAAAAGACATTTCAAGAGCACACTCATTTAGTTCCTCAACAAGGTTCTTATTTTTTAGGTCTTGTAGGCCCTTCTTAGCTATATGGATCAATATTTTGTGCCAAATCATTGTATTATTTGTAGGTAACTTGATTTTTGAAGCAAGATCTTGTTTGTGAATTTTTTATTGTGAAGGTCTACACCCTATAGAATTCTTTATTGGAAAAATTGAATAATTATTACACTCAATAGTGAATACATCTTACAGGAACAAAATTCCCACACGAACACTCTTAGATACTACCTTGGCTCTTCAAACCATCTTACACCCTTTTTCAGAAAGAAAAACCCACATATTTGTATATTTAAGTGTGCTTATTGATATTAGGTTTCATGTCAAACCTAGAATGTGAAAAAATCCACTAATCCCCTTTAATTTACCATTAGGTAATATAATCAATAATCTACCATGGACAACTATGTTGAGAAGAGGTTCATAACCAAGGTATACCATTGAACCATTATATTTCTCATACATTTAAAACCAATACCGATGGGAATTCATATGAAAGGAATATCCAAAGTTTATCATACATGCACTCTAACTTGCATAGGTTTCCAATGTTGCAACAAAGACATCTCCACCATCCTCTTGAAAAATATTTTTAGACTCATCATCAAGATCATTATTTTCTTTCTTCTTCTTCTTCTCTTCCTTGCAATCCCTTCTAAAACTCCCAACCTTGCCATTAGTCCAATATTTTTCCTTGAAATTTCTTGGAGACTTATGTCTCCCATGGGATTCGGATAAACCATTTTCTCTCTTCTTACCTTTTCCTTCAATATTTCAAACAAAACTACGACCTCATTGGTGGATTCCAAAGTTTTATATATCACCTCCTACAATACTAAAGTAGCCACGACCTCATCAAGCACCAATGCTTTCATAATGCTTCCAATGGCCATTACCGAGTTGTCCCATGAATATGGAAATGAACACAAATGAGTCATGCAATTATCATCCCATCCATATTCAATCTGATTGAAATCAAATAGGTTACAACAATATTAAAATAATTCAGGTTTTAAACTACAAAATCACTATTACTCATTCTTAAGGAAAACAACATTTTCCATAGAAAAAGTTTATTAGTCGAGGATATAGTTTGATACAAATATCATAACTTCCACTAGATAGTTTTTGCATGTTTTTCTTTGGAAACATTCAATAACATTGAATCTACCAAATATAGCCTAATAAGGCTTCTCTCCTTCTCTTCTAACACCAACCAATCTTCATCACTCATACTAGTGATGCAACCCATAGATTTCAATCTATGAGAATATTCTCCATATTGAGCTTCCACAACTAAAATATAGTTCCTTTAAAATTCTCCATTTCTAATTTGGATGTGCTCATCATTTCCCTATAACAAGAATTCATTCGCCCAAGATATCGCTCAAAAAAATATTATATCGAAAATCCCTCTCCCTAATACCTTGGATTGAGGTGATCGACCTCTCATACCAAATGAAATGAAGAAGAGATGCATAATACACTTCCTACTCTAATCCATGAGAGAATGTGCAGAAACTACAAAAGAAGGATAATAGCAAACTAAATAAACAACAAATCATTAATAACAAGATGCCTTGTGTAAAACCCTTCATGAATAAAAACCAATACTAAAGCACACTTATAGTATTATTGAACAACTAAATGGTTATAATAGAGTCTATGTGCTATCAAAAAGAGTGTTTCATAGTAACATAACACAAGAATTTTGGTAGCATAATAATAAGATAAAAATCACACACTATTTTCTTCCATCCCTACAAGTATATAATAAGCATAATAAATCCATAAAGTATTTATGGTTTTCCATTTCTACATGTTGCACACCACCAACCAGTTAATGCTTGCGAGATCTTCACATTTAGTCACTCCCACTACTTTAAATTTATTCACTAGTGCTCCACTAGAACATTTACTCTATGCATTATGTATGATGCACCTATCCCAATACATAAATCACCTCAAACTACAAAGACATAACAACATGCATATAGAGTAAATGAAAAACCCAAGTCATACCTCTCGTTGATGGTGCAAGGTTTGGAAAACAAATTTTCCTTAACGTGATGGTAAACTAATCTCAATCTCGACAAGGACCATCACTATAAATATTTCTTAAATCATGATTTAACCTCAATCTCGACAAGGACCATCACTATAAATATGTCTTGAGTCATGATTTAACAAGTGCAACTGTAGTGGCATGATGTCCCTTGTAGAACAATTTTTAGTGCATAGAGCATAGATTTGAATTCACACATAAATTTGAATTAGAACATTGTATGAAATCATATTGAAGATGTTTATAGCAACCCTCAACCAATTATTATTTATTGTATAAAGTAAAATAACTAATAGAGTTAAAAAGAGATCGTGAAATAAAAAATGTGTTTATATGGATCTAAGATTAACATTAACTTCGTAAATAAAGAAAGTTTTATGGTAAATTATTTATAAAATATATATTAACTGTGTAAAAGAAAGATAAAATTAATGTATTTTAAGGGCCAACAACTTGAAAGTTCATGAGCGTGCAATTTTGTCTTATGCCACCTAAGATCATCATAGATAATTAATAAACTTAACAACCAAAAAGGTTAATATATTATTATACACTCATCTTTTGCAGTTAAATAGAAATATAAGTTCAAGTAATCATCCCCAATTTTTTAACTCATTAACAAGATTAGAGAATGTTGACTAGATAAATTTGATAATGTAACCTTATTCATAACCATATGAATATTGACCATACAATTATTTCCTCTTATTCTAAAATAGGATGGTATTTGACTCATTTGCCATTATTTTGGTTTTATACAATATTCATTTAACATGAATTGTGTTTTATTTTATTAATATTCATGGTGACTTATTCTATTTTGTGTAGATTTTGTCATTATTATTTTTTTCTTTTGAATATATATATATATATATATATCCTTCTATGTTCATGGTTATAATTGAATTTACAAATAGTTAGGACTAAACCTTTAATGTATATGGTTATCATCTTCAAGGATTTGCAATAAAAGTATATAATTACCATGAGCATGAATTTACAATAAAAATAGTTGCAATGTAATTAGTGTTTTAAAAAGGGGCAAAACTTCATTCATATGAACTTTTTTTAAGTAATCCACTACTCATGGTATGCATGTATATGTCATTGGATTCGTTAAGATCTCAATTTACATTATCTATGCATGGATCCAAATCTAATTTGCATTAGGTGCATAACATTCAACTCCACCTACTTCATGGTACTCTAGATTGAATTAATGGTACTAGAGATTAAATGAATGGTCCACATTGTTTAATTGTTAAAGAAATCACAACTAGTGGGAGAGAGAAGGAAATGATGAAACTTCGTTCATGGATAGTCCACGAGGAAGTACATTGGTGGGAGAGAAAAGGAAATGATGGAACTTCGTTCATGGATAGTCTAAGAGGAAGTGGTACAAAGAAGTGGTATGCACAATGATCTATGCCACTTATAGAGAGTTATAAATATACTTTGGTTGGGTTATATAGGAAACTCCTAAAATATAATACGAGATAAGAAAAGTGGAGATGGAAAAAAGAGGATGGGCCAAAAAGGAGACATCAAACCACAAGAGATAACAAAAATTGTGTAGTGGAATGATGATAAATGTAAATTCTATTACAAATTTCGTTAGAAAATATTAAAATTTGTTACAAGATCATTAAATAAAAATTATGAAAAAATAATTGCACTTTACATGTATTTATTCCACTTATATGAATTTAATAACACCAATGAATAGATGCAGTAGTTATTTAAGATTAAAACTTCAAACTTAGGTTATCTATATTTGAAAAAAATTGCAGTGTAATTGTTTGGTAATTAAAATTCAAAACATATATATATACTATAGTACCTTGAGCTAAAACTAATAAATATACATAAATAAAATAATTAAAAAGAATAATTATTAAAACATATCAAAAATTCAATTTTATGTGGTTTAAAAGATGTAGACATTTAATTTTCTAAATCTTTTAATTATTATATTTAATTGTTTTAATTTTTTTATAAAAGCATACCTCGATCTTAAATAATTGCAAATGTTCCATTCAATACAATTAAATAATTGGAAATGCTCACTTCAATACAATAAAGTGTACACTTCTACTTTAGGAAAACACCTAATAAGTACCAATATATATAATAATTAAGAAGAATAATTAAAAATTATGAGAAATTTAATTTTATCAAAATTTATTTTAATTATTATAATTAATTATTTGAAAATTTTATTTTTAGGTGGATGTATGTCTATTGAGAATCTCCAGAATTGACAAGCTTTTAATCACATTTTTAGTAGACAAGATTTAATATGTTGCTAGTATTCTTAGTAGTCATTATTGAGATTAGCTTAATATTGATAGATCTAATTATCAATGGCTATAATTTCCAGCAAAAGCTGGATCGCATTATTTACTTTGCATGCAGTTTTTACAGTGAATAGGGTTTTTTACCACTTAGGGTTCCATGAGGCATTTCCGTTACAATACCGTTGCAATTTCTGATTATTTACATTGTGGGGCTTTTAACTAAGTGCGGAATTTCTTACTGCGTCCGTTGAATGTTTTACAACTTTCATTTTTTTTTTTTACTAACGATCGGGTTATTGGTTTTTTACATTCCAAATCGTTGGAACGTTCCTGATTCCACTTTGCATTCGCGCATGATGACAAGAACGTTTCCGATTCCATTTTGCATTTGCACTCGAGCTGAAGACCACTACGGATTTATAACCCTCTAAACCCTCGTCATCTTTGAGCAATCTTCGAATTATGTATCTGTGGATTTACAGATTCTCCCTAGAGAAAGCAGAACAGCTCTTGCGAGGAAAATTGTTGTTATATGGGCTACAATTTTAGAGTTGGAAGATAGACACTTTGAAATGCAAAATTATAGTCAGGCTGAACAGGTAGTCTCTCTAAATCAAGCGATCTCCCCTTTTGATCTTATTTTGTATTGTCACTTGTCACGACTCTTTAAGTAGAAAGATCTCTCCTCCTGCTTTTCATTTCTATGTTGATTTTAAATGAATTAGTGTTTCCTTCTCTTACTTATATGCATGAAACCCTGAATCAATGCTGTTAGAATAGAGTGAAAGAATATTTACAATAATGTTCATAATAATCTATTCAGATTTGGTGTAAGCCCATATGATATATGGGAATATTGTATTATGTTTATTGAATTCAGACTTCTATACCAGTTGAGTAGTCTTAGAATTTCCATGCATATAATATTTGAGCTCGTGTTATATTTAAACAATTATTTAATTTCTGGAAGCATCACATATTGCTGTTGGTTGTTGGGAATTTCTACAAAGCACCTTCTAGAGATTAAGAAAAGTGCAAAGTTTTATGAAAAATAAATCTACAAATTTACATACTTGAAAAGGTCAGGTGGCCATATATGAAAGAAACCTTAATTTTTCTTAAAAAAAATATGACCATAATACTTGAATAAAATCAATTTGATATCTATTTACTTCTTTCATCGGTGGCCAAGTGATCCATCAATTTTCATTACTCATCTATGGTATTGTTGACATCTGAAATATCATGGAGAAGGAACGATTTCTCATAACTGAAATACCATGGAGAAGGAACGCTTTCTGATAGCATTAAACAGCATCAACTTATTGAAATCTCTGTTGCGTCTAAATCCGTTTATTTATTACACAAAACGGAACTATGGCTATAATTTTCATAATCTCTTACCCAACAGAATAAAGCTTTTTAATTACCCGTCGGGAGTCGTCCATTCTTTATCGCCTGGCTGTTTCATTGCTGTCAGAAGCGCCGTCATTCTTCTTGGTTGCGGATCTTTCTTCGTCAATTATTCTTCTTGATTTCGGATCCTTATACATTAAGCAGAGATGTCGGGAGATAATGGAGGATACTAGTGGAAGTGAAAGTGACGAGACAATGCAGGGTACAAGTGAAAGTGATTTGACAATAGAGGATTCAAGTGAGCCGGAGATGATTGATTTTGAATATGCGGAGATAAGGCAGAAGCTGCTGGAATCGGGAGTTATAGGGAATCGGGAGTTATAGGGCGCGTTCTCAACGATTTCTTGCCATGCATGAAGTTGCAGGTAGTATACCCCGATAAACTAATTACTATGGGTGATCAAGTATGCCTCGCTCAAGTGCAAACCGTACCAAAGATTTATGGCTTTGGCGATTTTTCTTCCGTTACTGAGTTTTTGGAAGCTCATCGCAATGGCAGATACTTAATGGTAAGTCGGTTAAGTCATATTTCGTCATTATATTAGACAATATTTATTATGCATGGGCACATTTAATAAGTTTTTAAGTACTTAATCAGTTTTGTATGAACAATATTAAATATTGATGGAATATTTTTAGTAGTCCCAATAAATCATTGGTTGTGATTTTAAGTACTAATTTCCTCACTATTATAAAGACATCAATTTACATGTTTATTTTTTAACTTTTACTTAATCATATTTAAAATTTACTATGGTGGCTAGCTGATTGCCACCTATGAGTGATTAAGATTTCATTTTTTAGGTCAACCTAAATCTTTAACCTTCACCAACCACGTTCTGGATACACTGCCTCCTTCCAGTCAACCCCTTCCATCCACCTCTGAGCGTCCACCTCTGGACCGTTTCTCTTTCCAGGCGGTTCAGGTTTTGCAAACCATCTTTTCTGAGTTCACCAGCAACGAATTTGTGGCCATGCTAGTATACACTTTGTCATATTGAAGTTCGTATTATCACGTTTTTCATAAATTCACATAGATCCTGACGCTCCCGGCGGCGAGTATTTGCACGCGTATGTGATAATCCTCTTCAACTCAGATCAAATTTCTGAATAACATAGCACCCGATTCCATTCAATTTAATCACAGCTGCTATAATGACGTTGTGCAGGTCATTTATCACATCCGTTATGGATCCCGAACATCATGACATAGGTATCCTGGCTGTCCTTTTTTATTGATCGAATGAATTTTAGGTAATGTTAACAGTAATTATCAATATCTGATCGGTTTATTTGTGCTGCAATATTAGAGGCTCCCCGGCAGAGCCTGATTGCCCAGACCCTGATTGGCCATGAACCTACAAGAACGACTAGCCGCATGATAATTTTCACATTTTTCACGGCCTCACAATCTCAGAACATATATGTGCCTAACTCGAGGGAGAACTTCAGTACCAGAGCTTTTGCTGATAGGAATGCCTTTGGACCGCCTCTGACTGCTACTTTTTTCTACATAAAACGTCAAAATGAGAAGATGAATGGGAATTGTGATAATGAATCGCCCAGATGCGATCGAAATGAGAGACCATCACAGAGAAAGAGTGTCAATGCACTTCCAAAACCCATGAATACCTGCAAATTAGTTTCCAAATTGTTGAAACCGAAGGAACTTCAGCCCATAGCTCTGCCCAGTTCGCTGGAGAAGAAGAAGGCGGATGATGTTGAAAATGAGTCACCCACAGGTACCATTGTAGTCACATCTTACAAGAGTGAAGAGAATAATTCTGCCACATGTAGCACTGCACAGATATCTTACAAGCGCCAGGATGATGATTCACCTTGTCAGCAGAGTGAGACTAATCAACATTAGGTAGCCGAGGACGGCCATGTACGTTGAGTATATGTAAATAGGCTACACCATTTTCT
>JASDQU010243927.1:39135-53505 GCA_032191745.1 Picea mariana
TAAAGGCACTCGATTTAGGGGAAGTTTACCAGACTGCAAGAAATGCAAAGAAATGTTTACAAGCTTTCATTATATCTAGGAATTTTTTTAGTGAAACACTTGATTCTTGGATAGAGCTATTGTTGAATTGTTGTCACAATATATTGGAGTTGGTTTTTTATATCTTTGTTGAAGTTGATCTAATACTCTTTGTAACCAAACAGCTTAACAAGTTGTTGTTGTTGTTACATATTTAAGATAGATGGTAGGATTTTTGCTCATTTGCATAAATGGTGCTAACCCTTTTACTCTCATTGAGCAAATAGAGAGGTGAAACAAGGTGAGAATCTTGCCACATTGTCCTTGTCTAACTAGGTATGTTTAATTTCTTGTATTTTTCTCTCAATTCTGTTATTTCCAATTTAGTTTTTTACTCTCAAGAATCTAAATTAATGAAATTTGTAGTTTTCTATTATAATTAAGGAAACAACCTAGTTTACATGTGATGGCTTAATAAATTGCAACATATATAATAAAATAGAACCAAGAGACAATGTAAAAACCAAGGCCAAAAAAACACCAACCGGCCACAACCACCCAATGTAAAAAGTCAAATTGATGAGGGGTTTGTCATATTAAGAACCCCTATAACATTTTAAGGGACACTAAAAAGCCTAGCATAGTCTCCTTGGCCACCTCTTTCGACATCAATGGACAAGAACTAATATTGAACAAGAAACTCCTCTCCATTCATGGGTGCATCCATCCCCATATTATTCAAAACTCGATGGATAGGTGGTATATGGTTTTTGATAAACATCAATGCAATAAGAAGGAGGTGTCCTTATATTTTTTATGAATATATTTTTAGAGAAAATTAAGGGCTAAGTTTATTTTGGGTAAGCATGTCAACTACTTTGACACGGGTGACTTTCAAAGGGTGGGTCTAGGGTTCGCACAACACGATCCCATTCAAAGGGTGGGTCTAGGCTTTGCACAACACGATCCCATGTTAGGTCTTCCCCTACCAATCCTCTTGTTGTAGAGATCTTGAAACATGTACAACTAACCATTTCATCGTTGACTCATAGCCTAGTGTAACACATTATGTTTGTTGCACTATCTCGACATGAGGTGCTTAACAATGATATTGATAGAGGGGTTGGGGCTTCAACATGCATAGCACAATACACAATACAAGAAGAATCGCATGACAAGCAAGATCCCATGTTAGGTTGTCTCCTGAGCACCTTACCCATCCTCTTGTTGCAAAGATCTTGCAACAAGTACAACTAGCCATTTCATCATTGACTCATAGCCTAGTGTAACACATTATTTTTGTTGCACTATCTCGGCATGAGGTGCCTACTAGTTATATTGATAGAGGGGTTGGGGCRTCAACATGCATAGCACAATACACTAATGATCTAGGTGGATATTGGTGGCCACCCACCTATTCCAACTTGTTCCTCTTGACAATTTTTAGTTCAACAGGCTCTTCTATACTTCTTTGTAATTTTGGGTTCTACACTTCGAGGGYTGTCTCAATCCCTACCCATCYTCAGGGTGGATATTGGTGGCCTCCCACCTTATCCAAATGGATYWTTTTCCATGTTTTCATGTCATCACATCTTATTATACTTCCATGGTAGTTTTGGGGCCCTAAACAATGTTTTTTTGTCTTGTAGATAGAGTCACAATTTGAYGGTGTAATGTGTAGTTCTCTAAAAGACCTTTCCAATGGGTTATCATAGGCTTAAAACAAAGGTGGTATCCAAAAGTTACGACCTTGAGAAGTTGAGGTACCAACTTAGCCATAGGGGGCCACATAACTTTTGGTGTTTCATCTCCTAGGGTTAGGTTTTTGGATGTCTAGGGTTTTGACACTCATTAGTAATATCAAAAAGGACTCTAGAGCATGATTGCAATCATTCTCCATACCAGATGCATGTAGAAACCACATTTCTTATCAGAGATATTTACCACCATTCGAGCAAGTGTTTCATTTCTAGAGTTTTACAGTTTCAACTTATTTCATTTATTCAATATAATATATTGTTCACTCTTCATTTTTCTTTTCTTATTGTGTGTCCCCGACAAGATCTGGGTACAAGAAGTTGGGACTCGAACCAATCGATATGTTGCAAGATCGGTCGCGCTAAGCTCGACAACATCCCATGGAGTATGAAAAGAAAGATGACGGAGAAGGAGATACTTTTAAAAAATTTCTCAAGGAATCCCTTGCTCAACAAAGGAACGAAATGATTGACAACTTTGCATGAATCCTTTGATGGCTTCCCATAGGAGAAGCGTCTTCATCAAGCAGCCATGTAACCCCCTTCAAGGTAAAGGTAAATTTTGATATTCCATGATTTAAAGGACTTATAGATGTAGATGTTGTAGATAAATGGTTGAATATCCTCGAAGAGTATTTTTCAGTCCACAATTTTTTCATTAGGGAAAATATTACCTTTTCACTCCTCAAGGTCATCCCCCATGTTAAGGAATGGTGGTGGGATACTTACTCTGAGAAAATGACCATACAGGAATTTGCAATATTTGTGGTTTTCCCTACATGTGATTCCTTATGGGATGCCATTAAATAAAAATACTATCCCGTTGGAAGCTATGAGGACAAGTACACCCAATGGACCCCCCTACTTCAAGAAAGGGACAAGAGAGTACCACATTTCACTAATATTTTCCATACCCTGTGCACCAAATTGGGTATCCAACACTATACCATGATTGTTTTCATAGATACATTCAAAAAGAAATGGAGATTCTGGACATCGCCTCATTGGGTACGTCGTATAGATATGCTATCAAGATCGAGTAGAAACTTAAGTAGAAGAGTTGGATCTGCAAACTCTTCACAATCGAAGAAAGGAAAAGGCATCCCCAAACCACATGGAAAGGGACAGAGAAAAGATGGCCACTCTTAGGACAACTAGTCCAAGCCATAACAAAAGGAGGGAAATGAAAAGACGAAGAAGGACATAGGAAAATGGTGTGAGTACCATAAAATCCCTTGGCCCAACACTGAAGAATGATACTCCAAGTAGTCACTTGTGGACGAAATGAAGGCGTCTGAGTCCAGAGTTGTTTCTAACTCTGATTTAAATACAAAAGGAGAGAATAAAATTATTGATGTTGAACCCAGTGCCATTATAGCTACCACCAAATTCTAGCCAAGTGAACTAGAAGAACCAGAGGAAGGGGAATGCCTTTTTCACTCATAGATGTGGGTAAAGGGGGCTCTGCTTCATTTCATTGTCAATAGTGGAAGTCAGAAGAACCTAATCTCACTAGAGATCCTCAAGTGATTGGACCGACCAATGACAATGCACCCACAACCCTACACCATCAGTTGGCTTCTCCATGTAAGAGATCTTTGTGTCAGCCAATAGTGTCATCTTCCCCACAAAATCAAGCCTTTCAAAGAGGAGGTATTGTGTGATATTGATCCCCTTGAATTTTTTGATGTTCTTTTAGGAAAACCATATTTGTGGTTTAGTGTCATGTTGTGTATGATTCTAGACCCCGCAATATTATTATTACTTTGGGTAGACAATTGTACAAGATACTAGAGGTAGTGTCGCCTACCGTTATTTATTTAATCTACTAAGTAATGTAGTAAGGTCATTTCATAGATTGGGAATTTCTTCTTCTTTGTGGTCTATGCTCATAGTAAGTAGAAGGTCACTACCCCATCTATGGCCTCTACACAAAGCCTCTCTTTCTAGAAGAAGCAAGTGGACGAGATCATGGAAGAGTACATAGACATCTTCTCCTCACCCATCGGGGTACCGATGCACTTCCATGTCAAGCATCTAATTGATCGGACCCCCAATGCACCTCTTCCTAATGGACTAGTCTATCATCGCTCACTCATGTAAAACGACAAATTCAAGCGTCAGATCCAAGAACTTTTTCAAAAGGTGGACATCAGACCCAACTCTTCCACTTGCGGAAGCCCAATTGTAATGGTGCAAAAAAAGGATGGGACATGGCAACTCTGTTAATGCTCTATAAATTCCCAGAGGTTGTCTTGAGGTAGAAGAAATTTATTAGAGGTAACTTTATCCAACCACTTCAAAACTAGGATCTAGCCCGTTTCAGAGAGGGATCTCTCTGTAAGATTTAAATATGTTTCAGTTTTCAAATATTAGGCTAGTTAAATAAATAAGACCGTGTTGTTTGTTTTATAAAATGGTTGAAATATGGTTTACGCATCCATTGGGATATGGGGTCTGCTTTATAAAGTTTAATACCAAATAACAAATTTTATAAGGTCTTTTCGCAAGCTAGGATAATGCAATTGTTGGATCCTTTAAAGTTAAAATGATGTATAGAAGAAAAGATGATATAATCAATTAAAATAAATAAGCATTTAAGAATTTCTTTATCATAACATCAGGAGATTAACACTTAGATATTTAAAAGCCAAAAACAGAGTATACAAAGATAAATTCTGCAACTTTAACTTTTTTTAAATGATCAAATATAGAAAACACATATGATTACGAAGACAAAAAAAACATTTGAAGAAGAGAAGTAAACATCACCAAAATTTAACACGCAGGAATCCTATGAAACGCCCTTTTTATTACTGGTAGATCTCTTGAGAAAGATTACAGTGCCTACAACTTGCTTGGGCATAAAGATCAACCCTTAGTACCTCAAATTTTGAAGTATTTATAATAATGATTACAAATGACCCTGCCATTAATGATCAGGGTGTGGTGGAGTCTAAATCTAACTAACTAGATAACAAAATATGAAAATATAGGAACTACTAATGATTTGTCTAATTCTCCATGTTGATTTTGGGGAAGGTTATTTGCGAGTCATCAACTTGACTTTGATTGTTCTGCATGCTCACTCAGATTGTACACCTAATCACTTACTCGATTAGAGTGCACAGATCTTCCCATCTTTTTTGACTCAGAATACTGACTTTTAGTAACCTTATGTAGACTTCA
This sequence comes from Picea mariana, assembly GCA_032191745.1. Taxonomy (NCBI): domain Eukaryota; kingdom Viridiplantae; phylum Streptophyta; class Pinopsida; order Pinales; family Pinaceae; genus Picea; species Picea mariana. The sequence continues at coordinate 44,100 of JASDQU010243927.1, forward strand.
TCCATTTCTGTATATTTGGTGAAAGTTGGCTTGGTGATGAAAATATACTTGATTTCATGCTCGATACTGAGGTCCAACTATAAAGTCTCTTGAAATGCCTTTCATTTTATACTACCTTGTATTCCTGAAAACTTAGAGCTATCATTTAATTGAGTTTGAACATTATTTAGTTAAACCTGCAACTTTGCAGCACTTGTGGAAGCGTTTGCCAATGTTGAGAAAACCATCTCTCCAGTATTCCTGTGTAAATCCATCTGATCAGTTGGATGCACTTCATTGGTGTCAAATTCAAATGTTTAACTTTTGCAATCAATGATTTTCTTTGGATGGGGCACTTGTTCTTGCAAAAATTCCATGTTCATTCTCCCTCTTTCTGTATCAAAAGCAAAGAGCAACCTGTGTTGTCTTGTGGATGTTTTCTTGCAGAATTTAGCTCAGGTGTTGTTGGTGAGCATCTCATTATTTTTCTTGATCAGTTTGTATTTCTCAAAAATACTTATCCCTTTGGATCCTTGTGGTGGTTGGGTGATCAAGTTGGTATCACTTTGCTTCTGTGATGAAGATGTAGACATCATTTGTGGGCTTCTTGAGAACAATGGTGAGTGTTCACCCTCTGCAACTGTGGGAAACTTGGTCTCTTATCCTCTGGATCTATCAGGGGCATGATTGGTCTTGGGATTTTTCCTATAAACCCAAAAATCCTCTGATGAGACTTCAGTAACCGAAGGGGAGACTTCCTTCCTAGGCCTTTTTTCTACTGGCACCTATGGAGTAGTGGTTTCTGACACAGTAGCTAAAGGAGGTTGTTTTTTCAGAATCTTCCAAGATGTTCACTTCCCATTCTATCTGGTTCATGAATTTCTCAATCTCTGGTTTGGGAACATGAGCATGTGGAGAGATTTTATTCTTTAACCTGGTTTCTATGATTATGCCACAAAGATTTTATATCTCCTTCAACAATTTATCTGCCATTGCCCCTGTGACTCAGCTATTACAAATGAAGTTTCATATCTTCCCCTTGATCCTCAATTGATGTTTCTTCTTGAAGGCTACAAACTAAATATCATCTGATTTAATCATTTGTCTAATATATTCTAGGGAGAATATACTCACGGGCAAATATCTAGGCAACTTGTAGGGAGCCAACTCGCATCCATAAATTCTAATCTCTGTGTGGTTCTAGTACAGGAACCGATATATGTTCTTGGTGAGGTCTGAGAGGTATAAAATTCATTGGATTTCTTCGTTTATCCTTGGTTCTCATCTCCCGCTAAGAAAACTTACCACTCGATGGTATAATTGATCTATGAAATTACTGAAATTGAATTATGTTGTGTTTCTTCTCAGTAGTGATGTCTAGGATGTGACCAGTTGTGGTTTTCCATTCTAATCTAGCTTCTGCATGGAAAACAAGAATTTGTCTGTTTAGGAAAATACAATCAAATATGTAAGTATTGAAGAATACTAGAACATGCCTTCTATGGGGAACTTGAACAGTTACTCGTGAATATTCTAGGCCAGAAAACTAGTGTAGTCGAACTGCATTGTGGAGCTTTCCTCGATGGAGAAGATAGATAGATAACCCAAGATAGGAGCATCTACCCACTCGTCCGAGTAGTATCCAAGTAGGTTGCAAATAGAGGAGATGAACTTATTTCCTCTTACTGAGAAAATCGATGACTGATACGGGGGATTAGCTTTGGGTAAAGGGCTACTCTCAAGGAGGAAAAGTTCAAAGATTTGTGCTTTCTGGGGAAAAGACAAATTTTGATACATTTCAGTTAGGATATCAATGGTAAAAGGAGAAGATGATTTGGCTCTGTTTATTTGCAGCATCTGGTCAATAGCTTCAGGTGTGATAGTGAACAGGGTCTTTCTAGAGGATGAAACAATAGCTCTTCGATTGGGAAGGTAATGCACGTGGCAGTTGAGGGAGAATTCGGGGAAATGATGAATTTGGGGAAACATGTACAGTGGGAGATTGGACTCACAAAGTAAAATCTCGTCACTCTGGTCTAAAAAAGTGTCTCTAAGCCACTAGTGTAGCTCAGCATAGTCAAATTCACATTTGGGCTCGAAAATGAGGTAATCTTTGTCGGCCAGAGGGACCCGGTCGATGTCGTCTGGAGGCGGGAGGAAAGGATTTCTCTCAACTTTCGATTGTTTGGACTTTGGGGCCATCACTTCGATTGATACCTCCGAAAATTTGAACAAAGGATGATGCTTACTATGGATTTCAGGTATTAATGGAGGTTGTGGAAGGAAAAGTGCAGAGAATGGTGATTTCAGAGGTGTCTGGGTTGTGAAACATGGAAGAATGGCAAAGAAGGACAGGATCATCTAGGAAAATGGGTATCCATTAGAGGCGCGGGGGATAGGTCAACAGGCTAATGGATATGTTAGCCTATATTAATTAGCCAATGGGTACCCCTGGTATGAGGTGGACGATAAAGGACGGGTGATGGGTGTGCCAGGATGATGTGGGAGGTGGTGACTAGAGGATAGGTGAATGGGATATCACATGTGACGAGTGAGTGGAGGGGAAAATGATGGTAGAGTGATGAGACACGACTCGTAAGTGTCAAGTAGTGGAGTATGACATCATAGGATGGTGGGGGTAGTGGAGTGTGATGTCGTGAGGCGGTGGTGGTATAGGAATATGGTCTAGCAGTTTACTTGGAGGGGGGGGTAGGCGCTAACTGGTTTAGATTTAACCAAAAGGTGACACATTAGGATGGGGCCTGTCGGGGAATACCACCAACTTAGCCCCCCCGCCCTCCATTAAAGGTAGAATGGTCGGGGGGGTCCGATATTACTTGTCGGTCATCGATTTCAGCACCATTCACTCAACCGTAGATCTTGGCACGCTTTTTAATCATGGGGAACAAATCATATTTCATTGCAGAAACTTAGGATAGCGTGGATTTATGGGTTTTTTCTGTTATTTTCTTTCATTCTTCCACCAAGGGGTTAGAATACAAACTTCTAATCATCAAAATAATGAATCTCATACAACATCATGTTTATTTTTATTGAATGGAAACCATATGACCTATGTTCTAACCTATTTGCCTAACACATTCAACCCATATTAGATTGTTGGGCTAAAAATTACTCTATCCTAGGGCTATTTGATCAAGTTTAAACAGTTTGATCAAATTTACTCACTAACTAAACTATCTACTTGGCCAAGATTAAAATGTTTAGCCAAGCCTTATTCACTAACCCTATCAGCATAAATTCAAAAAAACTTTATCATGGTTAGACTTTATGGATCAAGCTATTTTTATTGCATGGGGTTTTTATCCTTTTATTTTTATACCCTCTTTTATATTTTTGTTTCTTTTTCTTTTCTTTCCTTTTTCTTTTCTTTTTTTCTTGTCTTTTCTTTGCAAATCATTTGCAGAATGAAACATTATTTTCAACCCAAAATATAGTAAAGGAATAAATTTTTAGTCATCAGTTGGTCCTATATTGAATCATAGGGTTATAACAGTGGATCCACCTCGGGATCGTACTCTCCTCGTGAAGTGCCAAGAACCTGCTTCCTCATGTCCTAAAATATTTTCTCCAAAGCTTCTTTTCCTATTTGATTTGTTTTATTTTGAAAATTTGGTGGCATTGGCCAGTTTCTTAGGGCCTTCTCTGCAGGCTTCAACCATGTGATCAACATCACCCACACATAATATGCAAGTAAAATAAATTGTTTGTACTATTTGAATGGGTGGCTAGAGCCTTTATTGGGGTGGTAAATAATGATTCAACATCCTGCCATTCACAGGTCTGCCTGGTAGGTCTGTTCCATCACTGTTCTTGAGAATAAAAGTGTTATTTCCTCTATATGCCTAAATGGTGTACGGACCCTTCCATAAGTTATCGAACTTTCCATGTTTACCCTTATTTTGATTTTGTAGTCCCACTTTAGTACCAGGTCACCTAATTCAAAATCATATTCTTTAGTTCTTCTCTCAAAACTCTTTTTGATGTTTTCATGGATGACCTGAGTCTTGTTGTATACTTATTCTCTGGACTACTACAATTGAATCATCTAATTTATTCTTCTTTGGGAATTATTTGGCTTAGCCTGTACATCTTGCAACAATTTCATAACAGGTACCCTCAAAGATGTAGGGAAGACTGCTTTAGTGCCACAAACCAACTGGTATGGAGACATACCAATTGACCTCTTAGTGGTCAGCCTGTCAGCCCAAAGTGCGAAAACCAACTTATTATGCCAATACTTATTATTTTCTTGTAGCATCTTCTTAATAATATTCACCAGAGTTTTATTGGAGGACTTAGCTAGCCCATTTCCCTGAGCATAATAAGTTGTGGAGTGTCCCAAAATAATGTGGTACTGGCTACAAAACTCTATAATCTTTTTGGATTTGAAGGCTGCTCCATTGTCAGTTATGATTTTTCTAGGACATCTAAAATGAGACAAAATATTATTTTCCAATAATTTAATGATAACATAGTCAATGGCTTGCCTACATGGTACCACTTTGATCCACTTTGTGAAGTAGTCCGTGGTAGTGATGATCCACCTGTGTTGGCTCAAATAAGGAGGGTGTATCTCTCTGATAAATGCCAAACCCAATTGTTGGAATGGAGCTTCGACTGAGATGGGTTTTAGGGGAAAAAGAAGGAGCTTCTTCTTACCTTCAAAAACTTGGCATTTATGGCATGAGGTGAAATTTTCATGTACATCAGTGAATAATGTGGGTCAGTAAAAACTGACTATGAGAATCTTGTTCGCTGTAGTCTTCCAACTTAGATGCCCACCAGAGTCCCCTGCATGGAAATCCTGCAGAACCTTGTCAGCTTCGTCTTTTAACAAAAAATTAAGCAAGATACCTCTAGGATCTTTCCAGTAAAGATTACCTTTTAGAATACAAAATTTCAATGCTTTCTGTTTCAAAAACCTAGCTTTAGTTTTAGTTAGACCAGGGGGAGATTGTAAATTATACAAGACAAATATGAGGTCTGTGTACCATGGAAAGTTTGGGAATACCTCTTTCATGTTTGGAGTCGCCTTCTCTCCCTACTCATCTACTGCAACCAAGAAATTAATATCTAAAGCATGGAAATTGGACTCAACCATCAAATTTTCTAGACCCTGACCTTTGATGAGTTTGGTAGGCTTAATCTCTATATCATATTCCAAAATAACAACAATCCACTTTCCCCTCCTGCCATCTGGATTATCCTGAGTCAGGATGTCCTTTATAGCTGCATTTGGAACATAAGCAATTGTGTGGGTGTTATAGCAAGATTTGCCTCACCATTGAAATCTTGCACAGAGGGCCTTTTTCCATTTCTCTATACAGACTTAGCATCCCTTTTTGATGAATCCAGAGCTAAAAAAAAATTGTTTCCACATATATGCACCCTATCTACAATACAATATGCATATACACAGGTTGCTCCACTAAAGCTCGTTTACATCGGGATTTGTGCCATAAAATACAAAATGGAGTTGGGTTTCCATGTCATGACAGGATATCTCTGATCCTTGGCCTTCCATATACTGGAAATGTTCTAACTCAGCCCTTTAGTTGCATTCTAAAGGCTATAAAAGAACAATTTCGAGCTATGGAAAAAAAGGAGAAAGCCTTCAACTTTGAGAGAAAAGTTACTCTTGAGAAATTACTTCATATTGAGTTTGCATCCATGTTTCCCTCAAGTCTAAACACAATGTTCATCCCCAAATCTCTTTCCCTATTCTTGAGAGGACCTCATTGCCTCTTTCCTATGAGCTTTCCTTTAGTGGAGGATTGAAGTGGTGGAGACCTAATTGGAAGGAATTTGGTTTCTTGGTTTTGAACTGTGCCAACACGGAAGTCTGTAATGTTGTCACTTCTGCTGATCAATTATTAATAGAAATAATCCTTTCCCATCCTATTGGTATCATGCAAATATATGATTATTATCCATGGACATATTTGTAATATTTATTAATGGATTATGTTATCTGATGTGCTAACCCCTTTCATATTATCACTATATATTTTCCCTACTTGTTTGTTTAGAACTGGTTGTAGGTATAAAGCTTTGGGTCAAAGTGCTCAGTGGTGGAACATCATCGAACGTTGGATTGAGGTAGGCATCTTTCTTATCTTGCACATTATTTACATATCATATGTTGCAATTGAGTTGATTTCTATAGTCATACATGTCTATTGTGGTTTACCCTTGGCCATAGAGAGTTTCTCCCTCGTAACAGTGGGAATGGAGAATATAGACTCTAAAATACTTTATGTCTTTCACCAGATCAAAATCTTGTTTCTCCATTATATTATAATCCAGCGCAACACCTCTCAGAGATTTGTTGAAAAAGGCTATGGGATGTTCATACTCTTCGTTGTTTTTCTACAATAGTAATGTTGCAATGGTGTGTTCAGATGAAAAAGAGAAAAGGTAAAAGTCTTTGGTGTAGTTCGGACTAATCAAAACTGAAGCTTGTGTGAATGCATGCTTTACTTTCTCAAATGATTGTTTGGATTCAGTGTTCCATCTTATTTTGGTGTCTTTTTTCAGCATATTTTTAATGTTCCTGAGAAGTTCATCCAAGTTGGGTATGAATCTCCTTAGGAAGTTTATTTTACCAATGAATGATTGCAACTCTTTAATGTTCCTGGGGTGTTCCACTTTCTAGATGGCCTCTATTCTATTAGGATCTATTTTAATTCCATTTTTAGAGATTATGTGTCCCAACATCGTGCCTTCCTCTAAACCGAAAAGGATTTTCTTGGGATTCAATGAAACCCAAATTTTTTGTACTTCTCAAACACTCGTCAACAGATTTAGAGTAGACTATCACATCATCTAGATATATGAATATAAGCCTACCAAGCTCGTCCACAAAAGAAATATCCATTGCTCTTTGGAAAGTGGCACCAACGTTCATCAAACCAAAGGGCATCTTCACATACATGAAAGTTCCCCAAGGTGTGGTGAAGGTTGTTTTCTCCTGATCATCTGGGTGAACAAGAACCTAGTTATAGCCTGATAAACCATCTAGTAAGGAGATCCTGCTGGCCCCAACTACCTTTTGTAATATGTGGTCCATTTTAGGAAAAGGGTAATTGTCTTTGAGGGAGACCTTGTTCACGTTTTGCAAATAAATGCAAAGCCTGATTTCAACATTATTATTTTTGTTAGGAACCAGATTAGAAACCCATTTGGAAAATCTTAAGAGAACTATAATTTTGGCATCGTACATCTTGTTAATCTCTTTTTCTATCAGGGGAAGTAACTTGGGATTCATTCTCCTAAGTTTTTGTCTGAAATGTTTGTGTTCTTATTTTATTGGGATCTTATGTTGTATGATACTTGTGTCGTAAGATTTTAAATCCTCATAACCCCAAGCAAACACATCTACATATTCCTTAAACAATTCAATCTATTTGGTTTTTTTCTCACGGGGTAAATATTTGGAAAGTTTTATCATCTTTGGTTTTCCCTCTATTCCTATGTTACATTCTTCGACCTCTTTACCACAAGCTTCAATTTTGGGTTTTTTCGCTACATCGTTAAAATCGAACAAGTCTTCTAACGGAACTAAACCTCTAGGTAACACATTGATTTTTTACTATAGAATATCATAATCTACTTCATTTTCATTCAATTCATATGAATCAACTTTATTCACACTACTATTTTCAAAAAGATATTTATTTACATGATCAAAATCATTCTCTAAATCTATATTTTTACATTCGAAATCATTCTTACACTGTAGGAAGTCTTCAATTTGATCGTCATCCCCAAATACCTACCAGTATGTGATGTTGTCTGGGACAGTTGTTCTGCACTTCACCTCTTCAGTGTATTGGCGAGTGGGACAGAAAGGTATTTTGTGTGTAGATGCTAGCATAGTCAATTTGTCTGCTAGTATGTTCTGTCCCCTAAGCATTACCTGCAAATCAATTTTTGTAAAACATTGAAGGGAATACAAAGCGACATTTGTATAATCTTTGAGTTTGAGATGTTTAGCTACATAGTCACCTTTAATTTTCTTAATAATCAGTTCAGAGTCACCTCTTACATTAATATGTATGGAAGCAACCTTCTTTAGTAGTTTTAGGCTGAGCATCAAAGCTTCGTACTTATCTATGTTGTTAGTGCACTACAAATTCAGTTTGTAAGAGTGGCTCTTTGAATACCTCTATTTGTGATTATTCAAGCAAACTCTATCTCCATCTCCCTCCTCGCTTACAACTCCATTAAAATCCATACTCCAAAAATCTGCTGCCAGTTCCTCACTTTCTACAGTTTCAATATTTCTTACCTCAGTGATTTCTTTATCTTCTTTCGGATCAGGTGTATCATTTTCCAGTTGAGAAATTTGTCCTTCCAAGTCACCATCATTGTACATAATGGAATAATATGGATCAGAGTGTGCCGAGTACAGTGGGTAATTGTGCAAATTTTCTTAACTGCTGACCATGTATTTCATCAGAGTCTCTCTGTACAACCTTCTATGTTGCCCAAATAACGAGATTATGGCATAAGACATATATAACTACAAGGTTCCTTTCAATTTATCCCCCCAAGACCTCGATAGAGACATACCATATTTAGGGGGGATGTCTGCAGCCACAACATTCATCACCATTCTCTTTGCTGGGATTTCAACCAAGGTGATACATAGATCTTTAATCACCTCAAGTCCCAACTTTTCCCTCACAACTTTGGGCATTAGGTTGTTAGAGGCGCCTGAATCTAGCATAGCATTATTTAAGATCAATTCATGGATATTCATGCTAATGTAGAAAGGGGAAACAACACCATTATAAGTTTTACCATCAACTTCAAGGCCAAACAGGAGCTCAGTTTGATCATCAACAAGGTTTACCGTATCTAAGTGATGTGTTGATTTGATATTCAGGACCTCCATACCCATCTCTGGTTTGATGCTTAATTCTTTAATCACCTACGACCTGCAAGCGTTCTTCCTCATCATCTCGGACAATGGAATGAGATTTTTCAATTTAGCTATTTCCCCTTCAAGATTAAAAGTAGTGGATGATTTTTTTAGGCTCTGCACTTCTGCTTTATCCATCATATTCCTCTGGGCATAAATACTTGGCTGACTGGTTAATGAAACCTCAGTTTGATTTGATCTTTGTAAAATTTCAGGGTTTCTTTTTGCAGGAGATTCAACATTATTCTTCTCAGGGACTTTCTTGGGAGAGTTTTCTGAGGTTTTCTTGGTCTCGACTATTCTTTTCATTTTGAAAGCCTTCTTTTTTTCAACAACCTTCTTTGGAGGATTGTCATTTGTCATCTTGATTCGCAAGTTGTACTACCTGTGGACCTTAATTATGGCATTTTCAAAGGCCTATTGTTTTGTTTCCTCTACTTCCTCATTTACCTATGTTTGTGAAAGGAGAAAGAGCTC
>JASDQU010243928.1:10603-63716 GCA_032191745.1 Picea mariana
TTATATAAAATTGACAAAATAAAGAAAACATAATGAATATATAGCTAATTACCATGGGATGATATTCATTCGATCCGCCATCAATGTGACCATATTTCCTCCAATGTTTTTTAGCTGTTGCTATTAAAATTCTTACGGGACGTTTGAGGCAACATTTTTTACAAGGGAAATAACATCTACCATCACCAGTTTCACCCACTTTACTTTTTTCCCCACCTCTAACAACATTATGGAAATTTTTCTACACAAAAATACCCTTTCGGAACCGTCGTAGTTATAGCAAGATTGTCGCAACATCTTTAAATCATCAAATATTTGTAGTCCAATTTTAGGTCACTATCGTCGCAATTGCGACGAATGTGACATAAACATATTTCTTTTTTTACCTATTTATTTTAGGTCATTTTTAACGGTCAATTTTAAGGTTAGGTAAGTCGTTTCTCTTGCGACCATAATAATTTAGTCAAATTACATGCGTCGAGATAGCGACGAATACAGGGTGGATTTAGAAAAATTGAACTTTTTCTCTTGCATGTTGCGACAAAAGAGTACTTTCTTCACAAGTGTTCATCGCAAATTTTTTGACGTAGACCCCTAGCCCTCCGACCGAGATCCACTCACAGGATCGTTTCGAATCTTCCCTGAGATGAAGCGGCTCTTTCAGATCCCTATCAGAATCTCAACATTTGATCCACAGGTCCTTTCTCAAAAAATGTACCTGTGCCAAAATATACCAGGCGAGAGTCTTCACCTCTTCGGCCAAGCCAACAATTTCTTTTTGGGTTTCGTGACTTCGTGAATCCTTGTGTCGAGGTTCTTGGTTCCTCGATCCATTGAAACCTGATAGGTCGAAATAACAAAAACAACTTCAATCGATGATTAGCCCTTGGTCCGCATCTCGGTCCATGTGACTGCTTTTCCCTATGACTGCAACCTTCTTCAGGATTTCCAATATCAAGAGCCTAGCTCTTAGTCCTCGGGACGGCCGAAATGTTGATCCACGAAATGCCGAAATCCCTGACCCAACTTTCTCCTCTCAAAGGATGTGTCACGTTTCGGGACTTCGGGACTTCCGATGTGAAGTGTTTCTACTTTATGTCTGCGGGATCCTCGAAATAATCCTTTCGGGGATTTTCTCGATGCCTCGATCATCCCCGCATGTCCTCATGTAGGACGGTCCTGATACTCTCGATGTTTTAGAACTTTGACCCCAACGACACTGATCCATGGTCCTTCAAACTTCTGGTATCCAAACTTCCGGTAGCTCCCCAATCACTACCATGCATCCTCCACAGATGGACAACGCTGATCACTTCGGGACTTTGCAAGTTGCGAAGTTTAAAGACTCCTCTGTTTTGCTCTTCGATGCCCAAATCCCTGAAATACAAGGATCTTGTGACATGTGTCCTCCGTAGATGGATGACTCTGATGTCTTTAGGACTTTGTGAGTCGAGACTTCCTCTCTCCTGAACTCCTACCTCTCTGTCTCTCGATATCCGAAACCCTGATGGGTCCTAGGATTACCGCCACGCGTCCTCTTCAACGATGGACAGTCCTGATCTTTTTGGGACGTCATGGATCGGGAGATCACGATGCAGTGATTCCATGACCCCTATACACTCTGATCCTTGAAATCCGAAATCCCAATGCCTCTACCATTTCAGGACTTTGACGAGCCTCCGCTTAGCGCATATGCGATATTAACTCACGCGCACCTTCTCCCAGATTCGACGATTGTCGGTGATTTGCGTGGGATATGATGGTAGCTATAGCTTCTCCCTTGTGCACTCTTCTTCTTGCCTTGGAATATTTTCTAATCATCAAAGGCCTCGGCCTTTGATTTCTGCTACGAAGCCTGTGACTTCAGCTTCTGTTGGCGTTCTTGAAACCGCTGACCCTCCTGAGCTTCCTCGAACTCAAACCCTCCAAAGTGTTTTCCTATCTTTTCTGCTCCTCCTTACAGCTATGGGCCTGTGTGTGAAATCACTGCTCCTCCTGGGCTTTGTCCTCTTTGAATCCTTAAAGGATTCTTCGACCTCTACAATCCTTGCAGGGTCCCTACACACACAAAGGTGCTATCCTTCCTGAGCTTCTCTGTTTCTTAGACCTCTAAGGGATTTAACCATTTTTTTTTCTCTTTGAAGGGATGGAAGTTCCCTCTTGGCCTCTTCCTACTCAAGAACTATTTTTTGAGCCTATAAGGTGTTTAGTAACCTTGAGAAGGTCTCCTCCTTGGATTCTCTCTATTCCAGAACTCAAAGGAGTTCTCTTTGTGCACACAGGCACCTGCTCAATGCCTTCCTAGAAGAGCTCTATACAATCCTCAGTGATTCTGGTTTCCCTTTGAACTCATAGTAGATTTCTCTTGTGCACAATCTGCACCTACTCGATGCCCTCCTGGAAGAGCTCTACAGAACCCCTCAGTGATTTTGTCTTCTGCTATGTCCTCCTCTGCACAGTCCCTCCTCCAAGGTGTTCAACAACCTTGAGGTTTCCTCCTTGAGCCAATGACTTCGGCTGGTGCGCCCTCCTGGCACGTCCTTGCCCAAATTTTGCAGAATTCAGGAGTGCATCTATGCAGTGGCTTTTATAACCCGCAACGTTCTGTCACACCCTCTTGGAATGAAGCCTCAATGAACCCCAAACCTGAAATCAAAGAACCCACAAATAGCAGAACCTATCTGTCCCTACAAATGCATTTCTACAACATATAAAGAACACACAAAGACATTCATAAACACATAAAGACACACATAAACTCATGCAGGAAATATGCTCTTTATATTAATATGAAATGCCTCCTTTAAAAGGTGTTCTTGAGCTCAGACTTTGACAAAGTCTTGGCTCCTTCTCTCCTCTACTCTAACTCTCACAGAGCTCTCCTATATCTCTACTCTAACTCTAAACAAGATAGAAAGATATTTTACATGAGGGGGATCTTCGAGCTCTTTCCTCCATCTCACCTACTCTCATTCAATTACATTGAATTCACAATTAAATGGCTGTCTAGTCTAGATCGGAGCTAGATCCAAACCTTACAACCATTAAAGGCCTTCTTTAACTACAACCTGCTCAAAGGCATATCTTTATGGCTCCACGGCCTTACAAAACATTAATTACATTGAATTCAAATTCAAAATTTGAAATGAGAGGGTTGTGCCTCTCCTCCTTCATTGAATGCGTGTTGTGCTAGCTGGTTGGCTGGCGCATGGATGGCTTGGGAGTGATTCTCCTACATCATACTCCTTTGCTATGAAAAATTCATGAGCTCCTCAGCGCTGTTGTTGAAATCCTCCTGGATCCAAAATAGTCCTCTGGAGCTGTTCATCTACTCCACTGCTCTATTGCTGCTGCTGCTGGCTCTATTGCTGCTGTCTCCATTCCACTCAACCTTTCTCTACTGGAAGTCTTCTGTGTTGACTTCAACATTAGCCTCCTAACCTGCTCTATCTCCTTGTCCAGTTTCTCCCATAGATGGCTCTGTGTATGGAGTCTCCTAGGTTGCATTTATTCTCTACAAATGGGCAGATCATCATGATCTCCCATGTCATCCTCTTTCTCCTCTATGGCACTAAGTGTCCACTCTGCTGCAAAGTTCAGCTTCACAGTCCTATCACTGAGCTGCTGCTCAACTTTTCCCTATGACATCTCTGTTGTTGCCATATCTCTTTTTGTTGGCTCAGGTCCAACCTCTCCCAACTGCTCCTTGGGCTGGTATGCTCCTCCTGCATTTGCTTCCAACTTCATCTGTTGGATGTGCATTATATGCACTATCACCCTTCTCTCCAGGGCTTCAATATACTCACATAGATCAACAAAGATCATGTTGTCTGCTTCTTCTTCTTCTTCTGCTGCAAGCTCCAATGCTGCAGTCGTCTCTGTTTCAGCTTCCTGGCTAAAAAATTTGAGCCATTCCTTGGAATGCTCATTTCCTTCTTCTACTTGGGAAGATTTTGATATCTACTCCAACTCTTCCTCTTCTTTAACAGTCCCTCCTAGCTGTATTTCTGTTGCTGCTACATCGACAACACAAACTCTCGCCTCAACTAGGCTACTTGGCAGGAATATTTGAATTCCTCCAATGATCAGAATGTCCTTCTGATCCTTCTCCTCTATCAACTATCCTTGATGATACGAACTCATCTCTGAGCTCATCTACTCTCCCTTTCCCTTCTGGCAATATGGGATTTGTTTGCTGCCCCCTTGGTAGTCTATGAGATCCTCGGATCTCATCTTATTTCCCACCTGCCAATTTGAATTTCTAGTCTTGCCCTCTTGGCAGTCTATGAGACCCCACAATGATCTCACCTCATTTCCCTCTTGGCAACATGAAATTTCCATGCCGTCCCCCTAACAGTCTATGAGATCCCACAACGATCTCATCTCATTGCCCTCCTGGCAATTGGAAATTTTTGTTCTGCCCTCTTGGAAGTCTCTGCACACATGGCAGTCTCTGAGTTCTTCCAGTGATCTCAGTTCATCCTCATCACTGAGATTTCTCTCAACTTCTGGCTCACATACATGAACCATATCCTCTTCATCTCTGAGGCTTTCAGCATGCCTCAACCACATTTTCAACAGCCTCCGCTGTCTTCTGGCCAACATCTCCCTGACTAGCCATTTTACCTTCGTCCTCATGGGCCATTCATACACCCAATGCGATCTTACATCCTGCTGCATCTGCAGTGCAAGTTCCTCCATCCTCGCTCTGATCTCGGCAAGCTCTTTATCCATATTAACTTTTCTTAGCTGCTGAAGGATCTTTTTTCCATCGCGTCTATGGCCTTCAGTAGCCATTTTCCTACCTTCTATCTTCCCTCCTGGAAAACCTGCTGCTGTCACTCTATAACCCTGAGTGCTTCCAACATCCCCTACATTCCTCCCGACTGTCTTCTTGACTGCAGCGTACCTGTGAGAAATCACCACAGAGACTCAATACTCTACCTTCCTCTGATACCAAACTGATGTGTATCAGAGTACTCTTTCTCCTCTCGCTTCCTCTGCCTGCAATATATAAACAAAGTCAAGCTCTGATACCACTTGGTGCAGACCCCCAGTCGTATGGAAGAGATCCGCTCACAGGATCATTTCAAATCTTCCATGAGCCGAAGTGGCTCTTTTGGATCCCTATCCGAACCTCAAAATTCAATCCATAGGTCCTTTCCCAAAAAACCTACCTGTGCCAACATATACCAAGCGAGAGTCTTCACCTCTTCGACCAAGCCAACAATTGCTTTTCAGGTTTCTCAACTTTGCGAATCCTTGTGTCAAGGTTCTTGGTTCCTTGATCCCCCAAAACCCGATAGGCTGAAATATCGAAAACAAATTCAATCGTTGATTATCCCTTGGCCCACATCTCGGTCAATGTGACCAATTTTCCTCGTAACTACAACCTTCTTCAGGATTTCCAATATCAAGAGCCCGACTCTTAGTCCTCGGGACAATTGAAATTCCGATCCCCGAAATGTCGAAATCCTTGGCCCGTATTTCTCCTCTCAAAGGATGTGCCATGTTTCATGACTTCGGGACTTCCGATGTGAAGTGTTCTAACTTTATGTTTGCGGGATCCCCAAAATAATCCTTTCGGGGATTTTCTTGATGCCTCAATCATCGCCGCATGTCCTCCTATAGTACGGTTCCGATACTCTTAGTGTTTCGAAACTTTGACCCCAATGGCACTGATCCCTGGTCCTTCAAACTCTCGGTATCTAAACTTCTGGTAGCTCCCCAATCACTGCAATGCATCCTCCACAGATGGATGACCCTGATCGCTTCAGAACTTTGCAAGTTAGAAATTCAAAAGACTCCTCCATTCCACTCTTCGATGCCCGAATCCCCAAAATATGAGGATCTCATGACATGCATCCTCCACAGATGGATAGCTCTGATTTATTCAGGACTTTGTGAGTCGAGACTTACTCTCTCCTGAACTCCTACCTCTCTGTCTCCTGATATTTGAAACCTTGATGGGTCCCCAGATTACCGCCATGCATCCTCTTCAATGATGGATGATCCTGATATTTTTGGGACGTCGTAGATCAGGAGATCGCGATGCGGGGATTCCATGATCCCTATAAGTTCTGATCCTTGAACTAAGAAATCCTGATGCCTTTGCTGTTTCGGGACTTTGAAGAGCCTCCGCTCAACTCATATGCGATATTAACTCGCACGCACCTTCTCCCAGATTTGACGACTGTCGACGATCTGCATGGGATATGACGGTAGCTGTATCTTCTCCCTTGTGCACTCTTCTTCCTTCCTTGGAATATTTTCCAATCATCAAAGGCCTCGACCATTGCTTTCTTCTACAAAGCCTCCGACTTCAGCTTTTGTAGGCGTTCTTGAAACCACTGACCCTCCTGAGCTTCCTCGAACTCAAACCCACCAAAGGGTTTTCCTGGATTTTCTACTCCTCCTTACAGCTATGGGCTTGTGCGTGAAAGCACTTCTCCTCCTAAGCTTTGTCCTCTTTGAATCCTTAAAGGATTCTTTGACCTCTACACTCCTTGCAGGGTCCCTGCACACACGAAGGTGATATCCGTCCTGAGCTTCTCTATTGCTGAGACCTCTAAGGGATTTAACCCTTTTTTTTTCTCCTTAAAGGGATGGAAGTTCCCTCTTGGCCTCGTCCTACTCAAGCACTCTTTGTTGAGCCTACAGGGTGTTCAATAACCCTGAGAAGGCCTCCTCCTTGGACACTCTCTATTCCAGAACTCAAAGGATTTCTCTTTGTGCACACAGGCACCTGCTCAATTCCTTCTTAGAAGAGCTCTATAGAATCCCCAGTGATTTTGGTTTCCCTTTGAACTCATAGTAGAGTTCTCCTGTGCACAATATGCACCTACTCGATGCCCTCCTGGAAGAGCTCTACAGAATCCCTCAGTGATTCTGTCTTCTGCTGTGTCCTCCTCTGCACAGTCCCTCCTCCAAGGTGTTCAACAACCTTGAGGTTTCCTCCTTGAGCCAATGACTTCGACTAGTGCGCCCTCTTGGCACATCCTTTCCCAAATTCTGTAGAATTCAGGAGTGCATCTATGCATTGGCTTTCAGAACCCACAATGTTCTATCACACCCTCTTGGCATGAAGCCTCAAAGAACCCCAAACCTAAAATCAAAAAACCCACAGATAGAAAAACCTATCTGTCCCTACAAATGCACTTCTACAACATATAAAGAACACACAAAGACATTCATAAACACATAAAGACACATAGAAAATCATGTAGGAAATCTTCTCTTTATACTAATATGAAATGCCTCCTTTACAAGGTGTTCTTGAGCTCAGACTTTGACAGAGTCTTGGCTCCTTCTCTCCTCTACTCTAACTCTCAAATATCTCTCCTATATCTCTACTCTAACTCTAAACAAGATCGAAAGATCTTTTACATGAGGGGGCTCTTCGAGCTCTTTCCTCCATCTCACCTACTCTCATTCAATTACATTGAATTCATAATTAAATGGATGTCTAGTCCAGATCGAAGCTAGATCCCAACCTTAAAACCATTAAAGGCCTTCTTTAACTATAACCTACTCAAAGGCATAGCTTTATGGCTCCACGACCTTACAAAACATTAATTACATTGATTTCAAATTAAAAATTTGAAACGAGAGGGTTGCGCCTCTCCTTCTTCAATGAATGCGCGTTGTGCTAGCTGGCTGGCTGGTGCATGGTTGGCTTGGAAGCGATGCTCCTGCATCAATTTTAAATATGTAGTAGTGAAACCCAAAGTAGGAGAAAACCACATAATGCTTTTTCTTATATGTCTTGAAGAATTACATTCATTGGAAGCACCAACTTCCTTTGTTTTCCAGCTGCAACTGGAAGGAGGCTCCAACCCCCTAGTTTCTCAGGCTACAACTTGAGATAAGATCCAACTCTCTAATTATATATCTACAACCAGAAGGAGGATACGACCCCCTATGTTCTCTGGCTACAACCAGAAGGTGGATACATCCACCTGTCCTTGCCCCATCCAACCGCCCTGATATATAAGTAGAATGATGGAACCACTGTCACATTATCACTGTGAGATATACTGCTGTAAACCTGTACCAAATAAAATGTACCAATAACATGAACCATGAAGCAACCATGCATCAACCTGTACCTCAACCTGTAACCAAACTGTACAATAAACAAGTGCATCAACCATGCACCAACCAACCTGTAATCAACCTGTACCAACCAACCTGTAATCAACCTGTAACATAAACAAGTGCATCAACCAATCACCAACTTGTACCTCAACCTGCACAATGAAAAAGTGCATCAACCATGCACCAAACCTATACAAATAACCTGTCACAACAACTTGTCCAAACAACCTATCACAACAACCTATCTCATCAATTTTATTAACCAAATCAGATCTACTCACCAAGATCAATCACCAAGACAACTCTCAAATATGTGCATCAACCAAGTATAACACAACAACTCATAATCATCACCAAGATCAATCTATGCTTCTAATAATACAAGTATGCTACATCATCCATAAACCATGTGTCAAAAATACTAATAACAAGTGCCTCCAACCATGTACCAAGTATGTACCAATCATGTATCAACTACTCATCAACTATGACTCATCAATATGTACCAACATCATCAACTATACACCTCATGTACATGCGAACTCATAAACTACTTGTCTCAGCCATGTACCCAACATGTACCTCAACCAAATTCCCTCATCAATTTCATCATCCAAATCTGATTTGTAAATCTATAATAGACCTGGTGTATATGATCACATTCCTGCAAACCTTCCTTAACTTTAACAACAAGAGACTAGCATTTTCATCAAACTTTTCTTTAGTCTCACATGCCTAGTTTTGGATTAGTCAACAACCCTAACTTGAAATAATCATAACTTTGTACCTGTAATGAATAAATATCTTAAATTGATACACAATGTTCGTCAGTGTTTTTTATACAATTCCTCCAGGTGTCACTACTTGGAACCTCTCAGAAAAGGAGTTATAGAAAGAATGACATACCTTGTTGAATTCTGGCTTATTCTAGAGATCGACCTTGTAGAGCGTGCACCACACGCAATATTTGTTAAATAGATATGAAAATGTTACAAAAAATAATATAGACTGTACTCTAACTAACACATTTTTTCTTAATGAGTTTGTATCTGTTATGAAGAAGTTATGACGCTTTTACCCGAAACACCTGTTGTAGACTAGTTTCAGGACTACCCACAAACCCTATTTTCCACAGAGTGTAACTCCAAAAATAAAATGACCCACAAGATGAATTTTTTACCATAGATACTTGGATGTGTTTCCTCAACGGAATAGAAATTTAATGGTCTGAATCATTCTAGAAAAAAAATTATTGAGAAAATGGTGAGATGACCCGTAAATAACATACCTTAGAAAACATCATCAAAATAATTTATCCTTCCTTGAATTCCAGCCTTCTTTTCTTCACCTTCCCTCATAAATTAGGCTTAGATATCCGTTGGTTACCTCAGACACCTATATATATTCAATATTCTCAAGTGTGATGTAAAATGAGAGAGCCTTGCCTCTTATTTATACTCTCTAAGTAGCTTCCTTAAAAACATCTTCTAGGTCACTTTGCCCACTTTCCTTATTTTAGGGTTAACCCACTTCTAATTTATCCATTAAATTTATTTTGTATTCAATTTGAATTATAGTACACTCATCACTTCACTTTATTATTTAAATTTTAAAATCTCTTAAACCACTTTGACTACTTTGACCTTTTGGGGCTTCTAGATGACATAAGAGGGTCCTCCAACTTCGTAAGGCTATAACTCTCAAACTGTGAGGAGTTATGTGATGTTCCACATACCACCAGAAATGGAGTGAAATTTACTATCCATATAGAATAGTATTACCTAAAAATATATCAAAACTCTTACCGTTATCCATCAAACAAACTTGGGTCCATTACCTAAACCTGGGTTCTCCAACTTCTCATGGCCATAACTCTCTAACCATGAGGATTTATGTGACGTTAGACATACCACTGGAAATGGCATGACAAGCAATATCCATATAGGATATTTTCATTAAAAAATTCATTGACCTTCATCTCATTATTCCACAAATAAGCATGGGTTGTCTAACCATACTTCTAGGATAACTCAATTCGCAAAGCATCTTCCCGTGAGGGATTTCACCATAAGGGGACCACTTTGGAGTTCATCCATTTGTATTTATTATCAAACATGAAAAGAAAATAATGAGTCATCTTCACATAAAAAAAACTTGGATCCATTACCTAAACCTTTGTGCTACTGGAATTCACTATCGTACTTTCTCCAAGGGTTGACATCAATCACTAAGGGTTGACATCAATCTACAATATCACTCTCCAATAGTTGACATCAATGACAATAAAAAATCCATACCAAATATCCATCAACTTAAGCCAACTGTCTGACAGTCACATCACTCTCAATTCTCCATACCCAATGTATCTACTCGAAATTAATTGAAAGGGACATAGTACGATTCATGCATAGAAAGTAGCAAAACAAAATTTAAAGGTACATGAAAGAAAGAATGTGTGTGCAGCTATGTGGTTTTGTTCATACAAAACATATAAAATAAATCCATAAGAAGGTAGCAACAAATAGTATATATTAATATATTTTATCATCAAAATATGTTTCTATCATACATGTTTCTCATAATATATACAATCACTTTTTTTTTTTTTCAAAAAATTGTTGATTGGCTCATCCATGTCTAGATCCACTTCAGTTGTTTTGCCCTCTCTTGGTGATGATTCAATATGCATGCTTTGACGCCTTGTACATCTAGTTAGTTACTCTCCATGATGTGTAGGCTGCTGCTGTGGGACCTCAACTACAATAACAAAAGGGTTAAATTGATATGGTTAGTTATTGTTCACATAAGTAGTTCATAGGTTGACTAATTGAGACCACTGGTTTGGTTTCCATGTGTTCCTTCTCTCCTAGAATTCTCATCTATAGGCTCTGCCATCAAAACAAGAAAATTTATAAGCACACCATCTACAAGTAAATATTAATAATTGTATTAATCTACACTTCCGATTTTATAGCCATAATATTGACATGGCCAGGTAACACACCACCATCATCAGGATACACTCCATCGTCATGGCCAGGTTACACACCACAATCATCAAACTACACTCAAATGTCATGGGGTTGTTGTCCACTACTGGCCTCATTATTGTTGTTTCTCTCTTGCTTAAAACATAAAGATACATTCATTTATGGGTGAAATCAATCGTGAAAATATTTTACAAGTAATCAACATTTAAAGTCCATTGATTTTACTGGCGTTTTCGTTCAAAGGGGTAGATTGTGTTTTCCCCATGCTTTGTTGGCGTTAAACCAAGAATTGAAAATCACACTTGAAACTGAGTTGGAGGTATTCTTTTGTGGTCGTAGTTTTGAATTGAGCCCCCTGCATTACACAAGATTTAAAATTTGGCTTATTGGATGCAATTAAATAAAAGTTGGATGCTGATAGGATTAATATGGTTGAATTATTTGGTACTTACAATTCATGATTTTAGTTTCACATAACCACCCTAGCCAATTTTGTGCTACAAACATTTTTCTAGTCTTTCCTTGGTTTCTTTTGACGTTTCTAGGAGCTTAGAAAAAGTTTCCAATAGGTCGTATATCACAATTTTTATATAGAAATAACAAAAAATCAGCATATTAAATTCAAAATATGATATACATTCCCGGTCCAGGTGACATATTTCCTTCTTTTCTCATTTTCTTCTCCTTTGCATCCYCCAATATATTCTCCCACTCAATCTCAGGAATCATCAAAGGATTCTCATACCTAGGGTTTGTTTGTGAATGAAACCTATATTGGTATCTCACATATTTCAAATATGTACCAAATTAGGTGACTCCAATTTTGTTGAAGGAATCGCCAAACAGGTCAACCAAGTGGTYAATGCGATCCTTTTTCAAACTGGGATTCTGATCATTCCACCATGTGCGTATGGTGGGCCCAAAAATATATAAACTCCTTGTCATTCATATGCATAAAAAATATGTTGTTTCCTACAGAACAATATGATCATTAATTTAAAATAATCATAGAGATGTATGTTTCAATTAGATAATAGGAAATAATTAAGACATTCATAAATACTTTAGAATTTTTGTATCTTGATCGGAACAATGTTCTCATCCAACAAAAAGGTAACTAACATTGTTTCCTTGCTAGTAACATGTGATGATATAGGAAATCAATTTGTAGAATCACCAATTGCCAGATATCCATCCTCAAGTGCTTGGTCTAGCATGCACTGCGTCGAGCATGTGTCATGGGCCCCAAAATATTCAGTCATCTCATTCACAGGGCTGTTAGCCTTAGGAAAAGTGTCAAAGAGTCTCACAGGTATGTGGCTTGTGGTAGGACATTGTGGTGTTTGAGCATCGCTACTACCAACACCATCCTCAGGAGCACGCTGTCGAAGTTTTCTGAATAAATCCTATAAAAAGAAAACATACTTTATTTATTCAAATCATATAAAAGTAGAAAAACAAAATTCATAAATGAAAATATGTGATAAAACAACCTTTTTAAAAGATGGCACTTACCGCAGAGCGTTTTATTTCCTCCATCAAAACTATACATCTTTGTGTGTTCTCCTTTGTTGGTTCACGCGTAGACAATTCATTAATTTCACTATTTTTTTTTCTCACAATCCTTTTAATTGTCTTAATCGGGTTCAATTCAAACATATTATCAATGTTTTCCACATTTTCAAGTACATCAGGTGTCGACAACTACATATATCAACAAAAAAACAAGTTAATTCAATTATAAAAACAATAAGAAAATTATCTTTAAATGGATATGGATATTGTTAATAGTTTACCTGCTTCAAGGTTGGTGCCTTCCCACAACCACTATGCCTAAATATAAGAAGCATGACATATTAAAATTTTACCTTATAATATGAGAAACATGAGATATTAAAATAATTGTTAGATATTAAACATAAGAATCATTAAATAGAGGCTGGTTAAAGTTATGGTGTCAACATTGATCTTATACAATGGATCAACATCCATTTTCATTCATCTTCCTATTAACACTATTCATATGTGCATAATTTGTCTAAAGACATAACTCTGTTTTAAATGCAAAAAAAAAAAAAACATAAAGGGGAAAATGCTTAAAAATGCATGAAATTGGGGCATGATGAAAAATGCACACCCAGGTATTAACACACCTAAAATTTGAGTGATTCACGTTTCTGAGGGTGTCTTAGATTATTTTACACATGTCTACATATTTAGTGTTTCATTTTCAAACATAAAAGTGGTTGTTGTGTAAAAGAGGAAAAATATACCTTGTAAATTGAGAGACCAAATCAGTAGAAAATGCCCTAATGGAAATGCACACCCATGCTTCTATATAGATCCAAATTTAGTGATCTAAATTTTCAAGTGAAGTTAATAACATTATGAATATATCTATATCATCCAGAGTTCATTTTCAAATGAAAAAGGACTTCTACTTGGAACCCAAATTCAAGACCTTTTGAAAAATGGAGGGCAAAACTAGATTACTATAAAATGCACGCCTAGGAATCATATGACCTCCAAATCGAGTGATAATTTGTGGACTTTGTGTTTTATCATTTTACCTATATTCATACTTTAGTTTTTCATTTTGAAACCAAAACCCTCTACTATGCATAAAGGTTAAAAACTGCCTTGTAAATGCAAAAAAATGCATTGAGGGAAAAATGCTTAAAAATGCATGAAACCAGGGCATGATAAAAATGCACGCCCATGTATTAACACACTTTCAATTCCCATGCATATCATACATCTAGAATTTAAAGGGGATGGATGCATGGATTCAAAAGAACAATACAATAAAACATACAAGGTATTCCTATTACAACTTCATAAAACACTTAGGATAACTTCATGCTTAATGAATTCAATGATATCATAATATTTTTGCATTCATTTAGTCATATCAAACATACAAGGGAAAAAAATTGGTTATTTATTATGAAGTCAATTCAAATCACATGAAAAATACCATAAATTCACAAGGAATATGATGTCAATTCTTGCATAAGGCTTATATTAATGAGAAAATAAGATCTACGATGTCTGAAGAATATGTATGACTTTACATGGAAAATATAATGGAGTGCAATACAAAAATACATACTGATACATCTATGGTGAATGAATCTCTACATGCCCTCTGTCCTCTTCTCATAACCCGTCTCTTCCTTTGTGAGCTCTGTTGATTTTGAAAATCTGAGAACAAGTTACACTATGATTCTTAAAATTGTTGACCCATCATTAATGCGCCTTGTTTCTCCTTTGTAGATACAATTGTACGTAAAAAAAATTCTTGAAACATATTATTACTTATTTAATATTGAAAGGTTTTTACTTTGGTAAAAATTAATGTACATGAAAAATTACTCATTAAAAT
Source organism: Picea mariana (assembly GCA_032191745.1). Classification (NCBI taxonomy): domain Eukaryota; kingdom Viridiplantae; phylum Streptophyta; class Pinopsida; order Pinales; family Pinaceae; genus Picea; species Picea mariana. Next base: position 25,076 of record JASDQU010243928.1, read on the forward strand.
ATTCCCGTAGGGAGCTGGGCGGGTGCCACTTGATTTTCCTTGTCTTCCCAATGCTAATTTAGAAAATTGACACATTATTTTCCAATCTTTGCCTATTGGATATGTGAAGTTCCCACTGGCTGGAGACATGCCACTACTTCAAAACAAAACTGTTCTGAAACTAGATTGTAACACACCCCAGTCTTAAGCCACTGGGATATTCATTTTTTGTTTGAGCTCTCTCTCTCTCTCTCTCTCTCACACACACACACACACACACACACACACACACATAATGCAAATTAACAGATATAAAAATTCTTCTCATACACAGATTTATGTGGAAGTGACAATAAACACATACATGAAATATATACAGGCAATTCTGATAACATTATAATACATGTACAAGATATACAACATTTAAACATAGCATGTAAAGTTAACATAGATTTGGTACTTATCTTTTTATGAGAATAACACCGACTACGTGCAGACCTTCCACAAACCTCCTAGCCTTAGACCAAGCTGCTCCAAGCTATCAGCAGTGGGTCACCCCTGAGATGGGACTAAAATCCACCCAGGGTAAAGGAAATCATAGGCTAGGTTGAGGCTATGGAAAGCTACACAATGCAACAAGAAGTATTCCCTCCAAGGATCCTACTTACGCCCACCGCTCACAGACTCTCATTCCCCACATGCCTATCCCACCCCGTGAATATGCACCTTCATTGTTCCACAATCCATCGACTGCTCCACTTCCCTTCCAAGGATTCAACAACAAGCCAGATCAGGAGTTATCAGAGCTCTGTAGCTGTTGCTGGACTCCCTCCAGGAAAAATCACTTCCCCAACAATCTCTCTCACCTAGAGGGAGTTTCTCATAGGCCTAAAGACCTGCTTCTTCAACCACGGGCTTGACAACCCGCCTCTTTAAACCACAGTAGAAAAAATGGGTAATGAAAGGGAAGAATAAGAAAATACAAAGGTTCACGGTGGCATAGGTTTTACAATGGTGGAAATGCCTCTAGCTGCGTTCCTGTTCAGTGCTTGTGTGAAATGGACAAGGGATGGCAAGAATTGTGATAATGAACCTGTGAGGAAAGATGGAAAGAATGGTCATAATGGCTAGAATGCTGAGAGAGATAACAGTGAGAGTGAACCCCACAACGATGGAATTCCCCCACATAAAACTGCATGCATCCTGGATGACACTTGGCTCTCTAGGTTCTCATTCCTCTCCACTTGGAGTTTCGTTCCTCTCCCCAAAGGAACTTAGGATAACTGGGTTTATTTCTGAAACTTTAGTAATTAAGGAAATACATTATAATATTCCCTTGGGTTAAGCCCTCAATCTTAGCCCCTTTTTCCTAGCCTCTCAACCCCTTTCCATTTCCCTTCCTAGTGGATATTATTCCCCCATAACTCTTTCTTCATGGTTGGTCTACACGCAATGATGTGTTTTATTAATAATATGCATATTCACATAAAAAAAATTAGGCTCTCGAGCCTTAACATCTAGGCTCTTCGGCCTAATAAACACATAAGCTTCAAAACTTATAAATGCTTTTCTCACTAGCCTATAAACATCATTACAATTCATCAGGGCTCGACCTTGGGGTATTACAATCCCCTTCCCTTATTTTTTCACTGTCATCAATGCAACTCATTTACATAACATCAACAAGATTTTCAAAATATTCAAAAAGATGCGGGTATTCCACCCACAAAGCATCTTCATGCTCCCAATTTGTGTCCTCAGGACCATACAAGGTCCATTGGACCTTTACAATCCCTATGGCTCGATTCCAGAGTTGTTTGATTTTCCATTCTAGAATGCATACTAGATGCACTTGAAAAGCACTTTCTTGCTCCATTTGAATCACATTCCAATCCATAACATGTTTAACATCATGCATATATTTCTTAAGCAATAATACATGGAATACATTATGTATAGACATAGATGCAGGTAATGCAATCATGTAAGCTACTGGTCCAATCCTCTCTAGGATTTAAAATGGCCCACAATATCTGATTTCCAACTTGGAACTTTTGTTGGATTTCACCTTCAAGAAAACATGCTCACCCACTTTAAATTCCCCGTGAGTTCTGCCCTTGTCAGCATAGCTTTTATTCCTGTCTTGGGAAACCTTTAAATTCTATTCAATATTCACCATTTTCTCTTCCATTTCTCTGAGCAACTCTAGCCCAACCACTTCTTTGTCAATTGGGTTGTCCCAGCTTACTGGTATGTTTCACTTTCTGCCATAAATTGCTTCAAATGGGCTCATCTTCATTGATGCTTGGTACCCATTTTTGTAGGAAAATTCTACTAGGTGTAGATAATCTTTCCATTTAGATGGCTTTTCCATCACATACATCCTTAACATATCCTCTATCACTTGGTTCACTCTCTCTGTTTTCCCATCAGACTCGGGATGATAAGTTGTGTTGAAGTTCATATTTGTTCTGAACCCTTTGAATAACCCCTTCCATAACTTTGAGGTAAACTTTGGGTCTCTGTCAAACACAATTGTCTTGAGTATGCCATGCAAGCATGCTACTTCCCTCAAATAAATATCAACAACATTGGTTGCCTTGAGAGTAACCTTCATAGGAATGAAATGGGCAGCTTTAGTAAGCTTGTCCACCACCACCATGATAACATCATGCGGCTTACTTGTTCTGGGAAATTTAGTGATGAAATCCATTGTCACCACGTCCCACTTCCACTCGGGAATGGGTAATGGATGCAACAACCTAGCTAGGTGTCTATGCTCATATTTAACCCTTTGACACTCCAAACATTTACAATATATTTAACAATCTCCCCCTTTATGCCTGGCCAGTAATATTGGCTCTTGACCATTGAAACCATTTTCTAATATCTTGGGTGTCCAACATAAGGTACATTATGCATCTCCTTTAAAATGATACTTATGAATTCAGGAGAATGGGGTACATAAATTATGTTCCTGTACAAAAGAATTCCATTATTTCTCAATTCAGTCTTCAACTTTCTGTTGCATTTTTTCTTGCTGCAATTTTGTTACCAATTCCATGTACTGCAAATCAGCCTTTGTAGCCTCATAAATTATTCCTTTAAGATTAGTTTGATACATGCTAATGGTTGTAGCATGCAGTTCATGCAACCTCCTGCTGAGTGCATCATCCACTTTTTTCTCTTTTCCTTTGATGTGATTAATATCAAAGTCATACTCACAGAGGAATTCCAACCATATTCTCTGCCTGGAATTCAAATTTGGCTGATCAAACAAGTGTTTCAGACCATTATAGTCTATCCTCAGCTCAAAATTATTTCCCATGAGGTAGTGCCTCCACTTCTTCAAGGTGTGTACTATGGATGCCAACTCCAAATCATGAGTGGGATAGAGATTTTCACGTTGTTTCAATTTTCAAGATTCAAAACATATCAAAAAGTCATTCTAGCTAAGGACTCCACCAAGTCCTTCTTTGCATGCATATGTGCAAACCATGAAATATTCATTTGGATCAGAAATCCTTAGAATTGGAGTGTTGGTTAACAATTGCTTTAATTGCTGGAATCTCTTTTCACATTTTGTTGTCCATTGAAACTTCACCCCCTTCCTTTGCAAGGAAGTGATTGGGTGAGCAATTCTTGAAAACCCTACAATGAATCTTTTGTAGTAGCCATCTAGACCCATGAAGGATATAAATTCTGTCACATTCTTAAGTGTTGTCCACCCTTTAATGGCCTCAATATTTTCAGGGTTCACTGCTATCCCTTCTTCGGATAGGATATGCCCCAAATAGTGAATTATGTTTTGATAAAATGAGCACTTTCTCAATTTGGCATACAACTGGTGCTCTCTTAATATTTGTAACACCATCCTAAAATGATGCTCATGTTCTTTTTTTGACTTGGAATATACAAGGATGTCATCCAAAAATACAATGATAAACGTGTCTAAATATTCCTAGAAAGCACCATTCATTAATCACATGAAAACAACTGGTGCATTTGATAAACCAAATGGAAACACTGTGAATTCGTAATGACCATACCTTTTCTTGAAGGCGGTCTTGTTGATGTATTCATCTTTGATTCTTACCTGATGATATCTTGAACTGAGATCAATCTTTGAGAATATCCTTGCATATTTTAACTGATCAAAGAGATCATCGATCCTTGGTACAAGATACTTGTTATTTATACTTACCTTGTTCAATTGTTTGAAATCGTTGCACAATCTCAAGGTTCCATATTTCTTCTTCATGAACAAGACTGGGGCACCTTAAGGTGACACACTTGGGTGTATATACCCCTTCTTCAGAAGCTCTTCAGGTTGCATTTGCAACTCCTTCAGCTCTGGTGTACTCATTTTGTAGGGAGTCTTTGATACTAGAGTTTCTCTAGGAATCAAATTTATAGAGAAATCAATATCTCTCTCTGGGGGTGGTGCTAGTGGGAAATAACCCCCCTTTAACTACACAAGGGATTACAATGTAGGCAGAGAGAATAACCATCTAAAAGATAATTAATTCTCAATACTACCCCAAACATACCAAAACCAATATAAACAAAGCAAAGAGAAAGGAGATCAGGTAACTATACCTCTGATGCCACATCTGGTGATGATCTCCTTGCACTTGGAAGTTCTACTGACTGCATGTCTCCTCCCAGGGATGACTTGCATCCAAAGATTGAAAAATGAAGAAATAAAAGCATACTATTCTATATATAAGTTAGGGTTATATGTTAGAATGTCAAGCATAAATCGATAAAAGTACCCAAGACACCATCATTTGGGACAAGAAAATGTAATTCTTTTATTCATAACACAAAGATTATACCTTTACAATCTAAGTCGGCCACCGTTCCATGAACCTGGTCTGGGATCCTCTTTACCATGCTCCAAGTGCACCTTGTATGAACTTATTCTCTCAAAATTTTGATCTCTTCTATAGGAGGGAATGGGATGAATGGAGGAAGAAGGGGTTGATGAGGGAATGCTGAGGAAATTTATCAAAAAAGGTAGCAATATCTTGGGCAAGGAAGGGAAGTGAAATCAGGCAGAGTTTCACTATTATTATTATTAGGTATGAAATGAGACCCCAAAACCTCCTTTTATATGCCAAAAGGATGGTTATTCGGTTGGGTGGCAGGCTATAGCAGGTGGATTAGTTGGGAAACCTCCAATAGCCCATGAAATTCAATGAATTCCTTGCAACTTTTTATTTTTTGCAACTTTTGCAAGCCTACGCGGGCTGTAATGGTAAAACATGAGTATGCATGCTAGTTGTACTGGTGCAACAAGCATATGTATGTGGATAGTAATGGTTCATGGCATGCACATCTTCTAAAAAATGGTTTTTTAAGAAGAGCTACTCAATAGTGCTTTGGAAAAATATGCAAGTAAGAGGGCCAAGGCCATGTATGCATGTGTAGAGAAATTTAGGGATATAAAATATGCCCCCTAATGTGTGAGGTCAGAAAAGAAATCGATGGCCGAAATACATTACAATATCTTCACCAATGTATGAGATTGACTGAGCCCGGGACCAAAGTTCAGGAGGTGCCATCTGCAAAACAACAATTGTTTGTCCGAGGCAGGCATACCCATGCTCGGGATGAAATAAATCATGGCTTCCAATAAAATACACTACATATCCATGTGATATGACTATATAAAGTGTATCCATGAGAAATACACAACGGATCTACATCTCAAAATCAATCGAATATATAAAAGTAGAGTATCCATCTTCAAGAAGCTAGTGATGCCCGATGGTTGGAGATGAGGCCTTCAGAGCTTGAGCAACACCTTCAATATATTAAAAAATCAGGTAGGAGTGCAATGTGAGTGTATGACTTCACGACCCTGAGGTCTTTGACGGCTCATCGGGAAAATAAATGAGGATATCGATGATCAAGCATAGAAATTCATCGATTTTGAATCAAGACTTGATTGGACTCTCGGGATGGCCGACTCAAGAGGTCAAGAGACAAACTGTAGAAAGGATGACTCATGTTGGGTGAAACTTCCATTGGACAAAAACATGAAAGATGATGAGACTCAGGAAGCATGACATTGACATAAGTTCACGATGTAAGAGGCAACGCAAACTCTACATGTTTTTGGAAGAGTAACCAAATGGAGGAGGACATGACTCCATGTAGCGAGAACAACTTCCTAAGGTCATAATAGATCCCAATGCTTGATGAAAAAACAAAAAGATGTGCTTTGTCCAAGGGAAACTCTTTTGTCTTTTTCAAATTTTTAAGATCTTGAAAAATAATAAAAGAATGCTATGTTATAAAGGAGGAACAAGTGTCGCAAGCAAGCATACTAGTTCCAAGTGAAAGGAACATACTAATGCTCAGAGAAAGGAGACATGTGAAGGAAAAGGACACTCGGGGGAAATCCCTCCATGGGTCAAGGTGTCATGTCGTAGAGGCAAGAAGTGTTACAAGGCTTGCGCATAAGGCATGCTTCAAAGGTTTAGTTGAGAGCAACATGGAGCCGACATTAGGCCAAAGATGCAGAGATGCAAATGTGAATAGGAAAGACACAATGAAACCCCCTTCAATGTAATTTTTACAAGCCCATAGAAGAAAAGATCGGTAGTTTTTTCACGTTTAGAGAGTCTGAAAAAATGATAAAGAATACTCCAGGGAGTACCTTTTTCGGAGATAGTATAGTCGGTTCAAAAAAGGGGTAAAGTTTCACTGAAAAGACGTCTATTCAAAAACATTTTAACTAGTGTGACAAAGTCAATATCACTCAACAATTTTCTTAATTTTAAGGAGTCTGAAAAGAGCTTAACCTTTTTCTAAGTTTAGTCTCCTTAGACTGAAAAATTATAAAAGTTACTGAGGAGAACTCTCCTGGCGAGACGAATCTCACGAGGTGTACCTTTTTCCACTATAATCTACAGGCTGGAAAAAGGGTTTAAATAATGCCAGTAGAAGTTCTTCTAGACCAATTTAACGAGTTTGAAGGAACAAGGTCACTCGACAATATTTTCAATTTTAGGGAGTCTGAAAATAAATTAACTATGGACTTCATGGGTGTTCCTTTTTCGTAAGTAATCTCCAAGGCCTAGAAAAGGTGATAAACCAAAAGCAAGGAGAATGTTCCTTTTTCAAAAAATTAGTCCCTCAGGCCCGAAAAAGGGTTAAACTTACGCCTGAGAATACTCTTCTAGCAAACCAAAGTTCCTAGAGAATACCTTTATTCGTGCAATTAACCGTCCAGACCGAAAAAGGGATAAACTACCATCAGACAGACATGCCTTCAAATTTGAGTTTGGTGAGTGTGAAGGTCAACAAGATCACTCGACAATCTTTTCATTTTTAGAGAGTCTAAAAAGGGCTTAAAGAAGACTTCAGGGGGATACTTTTCTCAGTTAATCCAGACAAGATCGAAAAATTTAAATACAGTCTCATCGAATGTTTCTTTCAAATTGTAAAGTGATCTTGAAAGACAACAAAGTGTGCTCATTTGGGAGTCCCAAGGGTGAGGCCAAGAATGATGGTGCACCAAATGAATGAGGCTCAATCTCATAATCATGATAGGACTAACAAGGACTCCCGAGCCTATAGTCATTGCTGATAGCATAGACGCTAAAATGCAACAAGGGTATACCTAGGGAATCCATGTAAAGGTAGGCTCTACCACCTAATTACGAAACTTCTAGAGCAACAATGAAGGTTCTGTGTCGCACCTCAGTGGGGTCGATCCTATGGAAAATCAGAAAAGATAAGGAGATGCAAAAAGTGGAGGTGAAATCCTAACTTATATGCAAAAAGTTGGAAAAAATGACTTTTACCAAAGGATACCAAAAGTGGCCCATCCCTAAAAGGTTACCAAACCAAAATAAAAAGTGTATCATAACATCCAATAAGAAACTCCGAATTGGAACCAGGTGATTTCCAAGCCAGAAAAAATGACAAAGGGGGTCAAAAAAGTGGGAAAAAAATGCCAAAAGAGTCTATAAATAGAAGTTGATGGCTCATTTTCACCATTGCAATTTGAAAATTACCCAAAAGGAGAAAAAGGCCCTTTGCTAAAGAAGTTGATTCCAGGAGCTTCGGTGGACGAAAAAAAAATTCTGCTTGGACCAAGTAAGTACAAATGCACCCCTCCTGCATTTCAATTAGTCTTTCATGAGTTTATTTTTGTTTTTGAGGGGGTGTGATCTCTTAAAAAGAGCGGCCCTACATGTACGTGGGATATCCAAGGACAACCCGCGTATGTACTCAGTTAGAAAACACTCTACTCTCATACATACGTGACTGAGGCCAAAACAACCTGCGTACACCCTCAAAAGGTTGGAAAAAAAATTAAAAAGCAAGAGATAACTCCCTTTAAATTTCCATGGAACATGATGTATGTCCACTAGAGGGAGAGGGAACATAAGGATATTGATATACTGGTCGAAAAGGACCCTGCTGCCATTGCCATATTGAAACAATGCGGGCTGTGAAAGTTCATCCAGTGTCATTTTATGAGGGCACAACCCAGGATATTGAACTCCCTAGTTGATTACTGGCATCCGGATGCAGATGCATTCATGATAGAGGGACAATCGTTGACTCCAATGACTGAGGACATCTACTTCCTGATTGATATCTTGAGGAGAGGGGAACTAGTCAATTTGTGGACATTTCCCCCTGGGCATTTTAACATTGAAGACTACATTCAGATGTACTATGAAGCTGACAGAGAGAAGGTAGGTTCTCAGGTGCCTATTCACAAGATCACGAGTTTGACTCTGCAAGTGATCTTGCTACTGATTGGGTGGATTACTGGATCTGCATCCCTTCACCAGGATTCTCGGGCACACATGCATTCTGCCATTCAGTTCTAGGAGGAAAATATTTTTGAGTAGAGTATGACCATGCTCACATGCGTAAAGAGACAACTGACAGAGTGTCAGCAATGCAACAAAAAAACTTTAGGTTTGGTACTATTCTATGCTCATTCTTCGAGAGAGAGTACCCAACCTTATTCCCAGAGAGATGGTGCGGGGGCATGTGGCCTCCTTCCCAGAAGTATGCATATGGATAGTATTGATGCCAGGACAGGGGGGAGGGAGGACCATACATGCCTTCGATGACACATTTTTTGACTAGTGGTAACAGTAGATTCCAGCGATAGAGGACTACCCCTACATCGAGATCAACTTTTTCAGGGATCCTAACATGCCCATGCCTCCTAGAGAGGAGCAAGGAGAGATAGGTAACATGTTTTTAATATTATTTAATTTTTTATTTGGTTTTAAATATATCATTCTTATGTACAGATGTGGGACTAGTGAGCCTAGCAGACTTCGCAAGGACTCGACGACGTCCTCCACTAGAGGCGGGACCAACAATAGCCGACAGACCAGCAACCACGGGGGGACCTCCAGCCAGAGAGGCTAAGAGAATTTTGAGACAAGTGGAATGCAACCTTATTGCACTCAATCACACAATATCCATGGCCGAGATTGAGGATCTCCCACCTTCCATGCAGCCTCATGTAGTGGGGGAGCCATAGACTTGGGTCCATCTTTTCCATCGTTTAGCCAACACCATTATTCATTATGCCAAGGTCAATAGGCCATGAGCTTAGATAGGCTATACGTTTTATATGTGCCAAGGGCACCATTGTACATGTATTTTTGAGGGCATAATCCCAATGATGTATACTGCACCTTATTTTTGAGGCGTTCACGCCCATCTATGTACTCGTAACACTTTTGATATATATATACATCTTATTTGTCTTATGGATCACTTTTTTTATAAATGTATGTACATGTGTATGTGTGTTCTTCTCTTTCTATGTGTGTGCAACATGCCAATCTAATAATTGATTAGCTAGAGTATATGTCATGTGATTAAATATCCTAGGACCATGGATATATGTAACGTAATCAAAGTAACGTTCTAAGAGACATACGCTAAGGAAATTTCGGTGAAAAGTAGGATCATATATGTGGTAAAATCCATTTAATTGGGACACAACCAACTGATCATCTAGGTAGACCCAGAGGTGTGAAATTCCATGTGACAAAGTGTCACAAAGCATCTCTATCACTATGCTATACTTGACAACATTGTTTGTGGTATCACCTAGACAAATACCTACGAAAGATAAYGACTAGCCTCTAGGTGTGAAAATCACCCAAGATGCGGAAGCAAGCCTTCGAGTGTGTCAGATAGCACCGTCCATGAACCCAAAATKCACCTCTGATTCACTTGACATATGCCACAGTGAAAAAGAAGACATAAATAACTACACGTCCACAAAAAAAAAAGAACTGTATAAGAACTATACATATGTACAAGAAGTCACCCAGGAAACCAACCGAAGAGTAATACTTCTTGAGGTAGAGCCCATTTCTAGGCTCCGCCAAGGAATTTCCTTCAAATTCAACCAGACAGTAAGCACCCTTCTTCAAGACCTCTTTCACTATGAATGGTCTGAACCACATGGGTTTGAACTTTCCTACCCCCAGGGGATATTTTTCTTGATCATAGACTAGGACAAGATCACCTTCAAAGAAAATATGAGGATGAACAGACCGATCATACTAACACTTGGCTCATTTCTTATGAGCCTCATTGGCCGAGGCTACATCACAACGCTGCTCATCGAGCTGCTCAAGATATAATAGGTGTTTCTCAAGCGGTGAAGTGTCTGGAAGTAATTATACTACCAATTTTAAAGATGATATCTGACACTCAATAGGTAAGACTATTTCCAGCTTGCATATGAGTTGAAAATGTGAGAAACTAGTGGCAGTCTTCAAAGACGTTTGCTAGGCCCACAATGCCAAGTACAACATCAAATTCCAATTTGACTTGGCAGAATTGATCGTTCGCTAAAGAATAGTCTTGAGGGACTTATTCACAGCTTCAACTTGAACATTCACTTGTGGGTAATAGGGTGACGAATGTTCTTTCCTCAACCCAATATTTGATGATAACTTGGACATCATTTTGTTTTGGAAGTGATTGCCATGGTCAGTGATGATCTCCTTTGAGATGCTGAACCTTTCTACTATATGATTAAAAATTAAAAGAGTTATTGTTTCACCATCATTGTTAAACATTGGCATAACTTCAACCCACTTTGTGAAGTAGTCTACCACTATGATGATGTAACGATGCCCCCTGGCTGAGGCCAGGTGACATGTTTTGAAATCAATCCCCTGCTTGGTGAAAGGACCAACAAAAATGACAGGAAACATGGGAGCAAGATGTGCCCGCATCTTCCGAGAGAAGATGTGACATGGGTGGCACTTCTTTACTGCCTCAATGAAATCCTTGATTGATGAGGGCTAGAAGTAACCGACACGTAGAATATTTTGGGTTCTTTCCAACCCAAAACAATTACCACCACATTCTCCAGTGTGGCAATCATTTAGAATGAGCTCTTCTTCTTTGTGGATAAGGCACCGACAAAGAATGTAATCAACACCTCGATGATACAAAGTGTCATCGAGTATGAGATAGTTTCACACCTGATGGAAAATTCATCAACACTCATCATAAGAAGAAGAAGCAGGGCACTTCAAAGTCTAGAGATATACTATTATATCTCCATACCAGGGATCCGCAGATGCGATTAGAAAAATATCTCCTTTGATAGGTGATTCTTCGGGCGTGATATCACTAGACTCGACCAGAAGTTCCGAAATAAGTTTGGAAAGTACCAACAACTTTTTGGATTTTGCGGAAACAAAATCCAAGTCAAATTCCTGGAGGATTACAATCCATCTACTGATTTTTTCGCCAATGACCCATCGTGTTAACACATATTGGAAAGGGTTCACAATGGCGATGATAGTGGTCTTACGAAGCAAAATGTAATGATGGAACTGCTGGACAACATGCAAGACTGCCAAAGAAGCTTCTTAATGTTAGAATAGTTGAGTTCCGACCCAACCAGGCCTCGGCTAAGGTAATAAATAATGTGCTGCTAGAGAAGATCATCCTCTTGAACCAAGACCATGCCAGTGGTCAACTTTGCAACAACCAAATACAACAATAAATCTATGTTATAATCAGAAGGTCAGAGAAGAGGGGAAGACGTAAGGGCATGTTTAAATTCTTAAAAAGAGAGTTGAGTGACCATTTTTCAAGAGACGCATAAACCCTTTAGTGATCTCAACATAATTCGTGACAAAACATTGAAGAAAGTTTGCTTTACCCTGTAAGCTTTGAAGCTGGGGTATTGTGCATGGGGGAGGAAATTGAACTATCACCTCAACCTTGAGGGGATCGACCATGATCCCTATTGCCAAAACAATGAAACCTAAGAAACAACCTGACGTCACGCAAAAATTGCATTTGTTAGGATTCAATCGAATCCGATAGTAGCAACATCGTTCAAATATTAGTTGGAGGTGTGCAGGATGATCAAATCTCTTGCAAGAGTGTGATACTAGATCATCAAGATATGACTCAACTATATGTCTAAGGTCGTGAAAATCAAATGACATGGCCTGCTGAAAAGTGGCTCCAAAATTATTTAGTCCAAAAGGAATCTTACGATACGCGAACGTGCCCCAAGGACAAATAAAGTTTTTTTATGATGGTCCTCAAGTTTGATCTGAATCTAATTATATCTCAAGAAACCATCCATGAATGAAAAGACCTTGCATCATGCACATTCATCGACAATATGATCGATGAATGGGGTGGGAAAATTATCTTTCTAACATGCCTTGTTCAATTCATGAAATTCCATGCACACGTGAATCATACCTTGTTTCTTGTTAACCAGAACAAGGTTTGACACTCATTCAGTCAACTGCATGGGGTAGATAAAACCAAATTTAAGCAGTTTCTCTACTTTAGCCTTAATTGCTGCCATTTTTCGAGGATTCATTGGATGGAACTTCTGTTGGACCGGCTTGGCGTGAGGATAAGTTGTTATTTCATGTTCAGCGATTCTTGGGTCTATTCCTGAAATTTCCTCTTAAGACCAGGAAACAATGTCGCAAAACTCCTTAAATAGCTCAATATAAGTTCAAATCTCTTTGAGGGAGAAGTATGATCCAATGAAAACATTCTCCACAATGCTAGGGGTTCTGGAGATATCTATGGGAATCATTTCAATGATACTCACCATATTACCCTCGTCATAAACTACATGCGTAGCTAGAGGATTAATAGGACAAGACCTATCTCCATTCACGGTTGAAATAAATTCTCCCACCTCTGGAATAAAGTAAGATCTATGATGAAGATCATCCTAGGGTCTGTCTGGACCAGTCAGTGCCTCAAGAATAACCTCATCAAAGGGCAAGACCAGGTCTAAAGGATCTGTAGTGGAAAAATAACTATGAGCCCAAATAGGCTCAAGAATTGGATCTAACTCTTATGCGGGAGTTGTATCGGGGTCGATCGAAGCTTGTTGGACAATGTTGTATGCAAACTCAATCGAAGACAAGGGCATGACCATGCTAGAATTATCTATCCCTTCCATTGACATCAATGGGAAGGAAGAGTCCACAGATCATGAAAGTAAGTTGTTTGAAATGACGAAACTTGAAATATTTCATCCTTAGGCTGGTCGAGGACAACCAATATAATATTGACATCGCCAAAAGGCGACGGGTAATCAAAAGTACCCATCAATTATGGACACAAACCAACCCCTAAATTAACGGTTTCAGGCTGAGGATTATCACTCATCGAGATCATGGATGCTGCTTATGAAAGGTCAAGGTAGGAGAAGGACAACTGGTCAATGGTTACAATCCAACCCTTGTGTGGAAAACACAAGACCCTAAAAAATGTAGCAACCACTGCATGCATTTCATAATTCCAACTCCTCCCTAACAATAGGTTCTAGTCGAGAGGCACATTGACCACTTCAACTTTGATGCACACAGTTTTTCCTCCTAACTACACGGGGAAATAAGGAATGATTCCATGTGGTATGAACGACCAACCATTGAACGTCGTAAGCAACGTAGGTGACAAAGACAAACCAGATTGGCCAATGGCCTTCCAACATGCCAACGACATCACAGAAGTCGAGGTTCCCTCATCAACCACTATACAGAAGATGTTTCGAGTAAAATATTTCATGGTGTAAGCCACTACTATCTAAAAACAAACGTGGTAAGGAAGATGAGGTTTTAAGTCGGTTGGATAAAGAACAATTTCTCCTAGGTTACAAGTCTCTATCGATCCCAAGGAGGATAACAGAGCCTTTCTCTATGAAGGGAAACTTTGGAGGAGTTCCAAAGTAGACATCGCGCAAGGGGTTTGTGCCAAATATTCCACAATGGAGTAGTTCTAGGCAACCCTCGCATTCAGATTATGAGAAGCTTTATTGAACGCACCTTTCAGGATGCATGTCATTCTTTCTCCCATCATCCTCTCAATATGGAGAGGAATCGATGGGTTTGTGGCTTCTTTTCACTTTTTGATAGATTCTAGCATTCTGTAATCTCAGGCCCTAGTCACTATATGAGCGTCAACTTTCATCATGTAAACATTTGCGGTCGGGTATGTAGTCGCGGGGGGTCCCTAACTTCCCCCTTCCATACTCGAGGATGCTGAAGCTTGAGCCATGTTTTTCCCATGTGGAAATGGTTTTGTCGGCATAGCAAATTTTTGCTGCGCCAATAGATTTTGAGCTTCTTCAAGTCAAGGGCACAGATGAGTCGGGTGGTTCTTCATGCAAAGATTACATGGATACTTCAACTTCCTCTTCTCCATTTTCCCCCCTCCAACATTGTTAGTAGCCTTTTTGTCCCCTTTACCCTTCTTGTTCCGTTGTTTCTTCTTTACCTTAGGATGTTGTTTGGCATTAGGGTTTATCAACTTCACACTGTGTACATCTGATGTTTGGGTAGGGGGAGCAGTCGAACTCGAGGTCTGTCTGGCCACAACCTGTTGTATCGACAATTGTTGCAATTGATTGAACAAAAAATCAGTGGAATTTCCATGTGATGAGCCCACAATACCATCGGCATGGGGTCTAGAATTTTTCTTGGCCTTGTCGAGGATAGACCATTGTGAATTCGACAAAATCTCATAGATCATGTCAGACTAAGAGTAGATTAGTTCAAACTACCGTGCTCTCATTATCGCCTCATGTTATGAAAACACTCTAGAAGTTGCTACGTCCTTGGAGATGCAAGGAACCAAAGACTTCAGGAACCCTTCGAGCAAGAAAGGAGGAGGGACCTAGACCTTAATCAATCTCTTTCGACACCGCCATTCTCGGATGTGATCAGAGATATGGTCGGCCTTGGTCTCCTCAAAGTTGGCCAACAATTTGGTGTCGACATTGTATCTCACGGGTAACTCGAAATGGTTCAAAAATACCATCGCGAAGTCATTAAAATAAGAATACCTCGATCGGTCGAGCTCAATATACCATTTTGCGACACCATCGATAAGATTGCGTCGAAAAAGGAGAAACTAGATGGAGTCATCTTGCATTGAGTTCGATGAGCACCATAAGTGAAAGGTTGTCACGTGATCACCTAGATCTTCGCCAGGCTTGCCTTCAAATTTTGAAATATCTGATGGCAACTTAGTCGACATGGGGGGCCAATGCAGATCGTGACAAATCGGGTCATTAAGCAATCTTGACAAGTTTGGCAGATGTAGTGTTGCTAGAAACGATAGTTTAGTTTGAGTACTATGTATAGGAAAAGAGGGTCCTAGAGTTTTATTGGCACCAGGTTGCCAGGAAAAGTTGGACTGCTGGATAGGGTTTTGGTAGAAACCTTGGCCTTGAACAACATATGGAAATTTCATTTGTTGGGATATCATCGGCTAAATCCTGTAATTGGACGACATGGATTGTGCGAGGATTGGTCCCTACGATGTGTTCCAAGTATTTTAGAAGGGGATACCCCCAACCAATCCAACAGGCATAGGTACAGAGCCCTGCCCGGGGTTCCATTGAGCATGGAAGGGGTTTCCCTCGATCGACATCCTTGGTGAGGGAACTGATTGTTGCCAAGGATTCCAAAGCCCCTGAGAGGAGAAAACTCCTACCGTCGCTCCCTGTGTAGCAATAGTACCCTGTACTAGGTTATGTTGTCCAAAACTGGGGTTTCCCCTAGCCGAGACTACAACCGAAGAAAAACTATTGTTCCTAAATGTGACAAACAAAGAGAATGACATTGATCCCACCAACATTGTGTAAGATGAAGGTCCTAAGCTGCCTGCTCCAAACAAGATGTAGTTAGCACTTGGCCCGATAGGTTGTTGGAAAGCATTACCGGGCGAGGGGGATGGAGGAGGTATATGACCCCCATAGTAAGGGATAACATTAAATGGGACTAAAGTGCCCCTGGTAGACCCTTGTACAAGAGCGTTTGAGCTCCCTTCCCCCAGACCCATGGTCTGTAAGGTGGAGTAGGTAAGGACTAAGTTCAAATTGAAGTCAGACATCCCATATAAGAATGGAGGGCCCATCGCACTCTGTGTAAATGAAGTACTGGTTTTCGTCGATGACTGTATCAGACCACTGCCCGAAGTAGAGGGAGTCAATACCACTGTGGTTCAGACTAGCAAAGGTGGGATAGGAGGCAATATGCCCCCTTTGGTAGTAGCCGAAACGAGAGTATGTGGACTCCCAAATGAAGTAGAAACATTTTCTTCCATTACCGCTTGTAAAACTAACTGGTGATCAGAAAGTGTCACCTCAGGAGGTACAACATGTACTAATATTGATGTCGACAAGTTGTTGATATGAGGGTTGGATGGCACAAGAGCTTCCGCCCCAAGGTCAGAAACAGTAGGTTCCTCCAGAGTCTAATAGTCTCCTCATAGAGCAGGCTCAGAAACAACTTCCTACAGCTTGGTCACTTCGAACAACCCTTGTTGGTCAAGTATTCACCGTAATGGTGGCGAAGGTGGCTCTAATACAACCGATGACAGGACCTGAAGCCTTTTTGACTGATGAAGCTCTTGATCTTCCACTTTATGAAAATATCAATCAAATCAGTAAGGATTAACTAGCGTTTAAACACCAAGCACACACTAAAAAAATTCTATAAGACAAATCAAGCAGTCAACTCTCTAGTAGGAAGAAAAATTATGCCAGTCAACACTAGAGAAACTAACCGGTACAAGTGAAACTCGAACACGAAAGCACCTTCCGGGCATACTCTACGAAGCATGACCCAACATATGCCCCAAGTACCGCGGTATACCCCCGAATTCACCCATTTAATTCCCTAGAATATGGGAAACTAAGTTTCCATCTCGCAGTCAGTCACCAGGAGGGTACAATCGACAGTTGGGCGGATCGCAATGAGTAGGATAACAAGTCTGAAACCTATCGAGGGTATCGAGAGAAAGTGGTCTGGAAGAAAACATAGGATCTCGAATGGATTCAAGGTCCACAAATATTCCTAGAAAAATGCAGTCGGTAGTACTCCCAAGACAGATCCTTAATATGTGTTCCTCACTACGTTCAGTTCGACTTTGGAGGGGTTATCTCCACTTCCTTTCCTCATGCGAACTCGTGTTTATCCCCTGTTTTAGAGGGGGGTCCTGGATAAATTTTACGACATTGGACTTAAACACTCCCTAACTCAGACTCCAATGTTTGTTTAATGGCCTTGAAGAGTTTCCTCTCCAACCTAATTCAAGGCCCTAACCCTAAACTAGTTGGTTGACCCTACAAACAAAAAAGTCTAGTTTATTTTAGATTAAGCGTTCTTTTTAATGGCTTGATTTACTCACGGGATATGGTGGTGAAATTAGTGGTGTTATAAGAGATGAAAAAGAGGATAAAATATATAACTAACTCTTTGTAACCAACTTTTCTTTAACTAATTTTTTCAATATCTTGTAAAGAAAACCTAAAACGTAATTTCTCTTGACTACAAGACACTTATGTTTCAAGAAATCAAGAAAGAACTTAAAAAACATACTCCTTTTCCCTTTTTTTTCAAATAACCAACTCTAACTACTTTACCAAATTGAAAAGGAAATCTTTTTTTTTTAAGTTTCCTTAAAGAGAAAAATTGAAATAAATATTTTTTTCTTTTCTCAAAGCAAGTAAAAGGGGTAAAAAGAATACTAAAACAAGATTGAAAAATATATTTAACCCACTTCGGATCACAAGGAATCAATCAAGAAACCAAGAAGGTAGATCTACAATTCAACAAATTTCTCAAAACCCTTTTAAAAGTAAACACAATAAAATCAAGAAGACAAGTAAACTAAATTCTAAACCTAGGCTATGGCTATAAAAAGAGACTCTGGACTGATCCAAGAAAACCATGAGAAGTGTGAACGTCATTCAGGAAAGAGGAAAAATCCCTCGTTTTCAAAAAATTTCTTGAAACAGAGATGTGGGCTATTGCATTAGCATCCTGCATATGTACATGGGTTGTTTACTGAACAAAGTGCGTATGTACACGGGCTGACTCAAGATAGGGAATGTACACCTCTTCATCTTTCCAAAAAAGAAAATATCAGTCAGTCTTGCACTTGAAGGTGACCATAATCCCTTGACAAACTCAGAAAACTCAAATAAACTTGATAGAAAAACAAACCAATCAAACAACCCAAAATCCCCTAAAAAATCCTAGAGGCTATCCCCAGTATGGTCACCAGTTCTGCTAGCGGGAAATAACCCCCCTTTAACTACACCGGGGTTTACAATGTAGACAGAACAAATAACCATCTAAAAGATAATTAATTCTCAATACTACCCCAAACATACCAAAACCAATATAAAGAAAGAAAAGAGAAAGGAGATCGGGTAACTATACCTCTGATCCCACGTTTGGTGATGATCTCGTCGTGATTGGAATTTCTACTGACTGGACGTCTCCTCCTAGGGTTGACCTGCATCCAAAGATTGAAAAAATAAGATCTACACACATGCTATTCCATATATAAAGGTTTAGATGTTAGAATGTCAAGCATAAATTGATAAAATTACTCAAGACACCATCATTTGGGACAGAAAAATGTAATTCTTTTATTCATAACACAAAGATTATACCTTTACAATCTAAGTCGACCACCGTTTCGCGAACCTAGTCCGGGATCCTCTTTACCATGCTCCAAGTGCACCTTGTATGAAATTCTTCTCTCAACTTTTTGATCTCTTCTATAGGAGGGAATGGGATGAATGGAGGAATAAGGGGTTGATGAAGGAATGCTGAGGCAATTTCTCACAAAAGGAAACAATATCTTGGGAAAGGAGGGGAAGTGAAATTGGACAAATTTTCACTGTTCTTATGCTTAGGTATTAAATGAGAACCCAACACCTCCTTTTGTATGCCAAAAGGATGGTTATTCAGTTGAATGATAAGCTATAGAAGGTGGATTAGTTGGGAAACCTCRAATAGCTCGTGAAATTCAATGAATTCCTTGCAACTTTTTATTTTTTGCAACTTTTGCAAGCATACGTGGGATGTAATGGTGCATTATGCATATGTATGCTAGCTATAGTGGTTCATAAAGCATAGGTATGYGAGAATTAATGGTGCAGGGCACGTACATCTTCTAAAAATTAGTTTTTTAAGAAGTGCTACTCAACTTTTCTTTGGAAAAATATGAAAGTAAGAGGGCCAAGGCCATGTATGCATGTGTAGATAAATTTAGGGATATAACAGGTAGTCCTGGTATTTCCTTAAACACATCTTCAAAATATTTCAGGACTGCATGATCCACCATATTTGGAACCTTATCCTTAGGTGCTTCCTCCATATGGGCTGCAAATATTTGGCAGCCCTTCCTGTAACACTTCTTCAACTGCATTGCTGAGATCTCTCGGACAATAACTTCCCTAGGAATTCCTTGGACTATTCTTGGGTTCCCTCCCTCATCTAGGCAAGTAAATTCCTTATTATGATAGTCTAATAAAACATGGTGTTGGTCCAACCAATCCATACCAATTAGACAGTCATATGAACCCAATGGCAGGGTTCTCAAATCCGCCTTGGTACTTAGCCCATTCATGTCCACTAGACATGATTTGACAGCTCAACCACTTTTCTATTGGATTTTGTGGCCAGATGTACTAGCCAATATTTCTCATGCTTTATTCTTGGAAAAATAAATCTTTCCACAACTTTAGGATCTATGTAACTATGACTAGCTCCTGAATCTATAAAAATAGTAAAGGCATGGTTATTGATCATACCTTCTACTTCAATCATGTGTGATTGAAAATTTTCTTTCATTTTGTCCAGGGATGCATAGATCCTTTGAACACTTTTGTGAGGACATTATCTATACTTGTGGTCACCTTTACAAACCCAACATTGAATGGGTGTCTGCCTTGGCCTTTTCCCACCTACTTCAACCATTCTATGCTCTCTAAAAGATGGTTGTCCTTGAGGATTGTTTTTGAAAAAATGTTGCTTGTTCCCCTTCTTCCTTTGTTCCTTATTAAACTTCTTCTTGTCCTCCCAAGCCTTCTGGAAAGTAGGATTTCCTTTTTTCTAATCATATAATCACTTTTTTCTCCTTATAGTTTATTCCAGAGTCTTGGGATCGTCATATTGTATTTTGTCACTGATGAAACATAACAACCCACTCAAGTACCTCTGAATATTCACTGTCTCATCCTTGATGAAGGAGACATACTTCAACAAATCTAAAAATATCCTTTCATATTCATCAATAGTCATACTTCCCATTTTAAGTTCAAAGAAATGTTTCATATTTTTATCGTAATACCTCTTGGTCAGGTATTTCTTCTCAAAATGCCTCTTGAATTGAGTCCAAGTCACATTTTTCTCCTTGATGTGCTGCACTTGCACAAGCTGATCCCACCACATGGATTCCTTTCCTTTCAACTGATAGATGGAAATTATTCCTTATGCATGGGAATAATAGTTATGCAATTAGAAGTACTTCCTCATGCCTAACAACTGTGTCTCAGCATCTTCATCCTTCTTGTGCTCTACATCAAAAGTAGGTGGATTGATCTTATTCATATCTCCTTTCAACTCATCCACCCCAGATATCCTATGCTTCCTGACATGAGATGGACTTGTGCTACTGTGTTATCTCCTATGGGAATTCTTTTTGGAGTTATGGTGATGTCTTCTACCACTCCTTGATCTTCCTTTCTTCTTAGGGGTCCTGTGACTTCTTGATTTGCTGTAGCCACTCTCCTTATCCAACTTATTTTCAATTTTTTCTAGGCTTTTCATTAAATTCATATTGAATTCTTCCTATTGTTCCTTGGCCTTCATAAGCCTCTCATTATCAACCTTGTGGCTCTGGACATCCGTCTGCAATTTTCTGAGGGTCTCAACCAGATTTATGTCTTCCTCCTTTTCTCCTTCATGTCCATTGGAGTTGGTTCCTTCCATATCCAACTGAAAATTCAACCCTATGATTTCATATTCTTGACTGAATACTACCTGAGCATCCTCCATCACTCTACACTCTATGCTGACTCTGAACTGACAGCTGTTAATTCTTCAAAAAAGTGTAGCCAACAGAACTTTGTCAGGAAAACTATCCTTAATAATTTCATGAAAACATGAACCATTCCGATTCATTAATATATCATATTTATTTTCTACTTATTTCCTAAGAAATTGACTATTCATAACCAATTTTTGGGTGAACAAATATCTTCTACTATCCAATACCTTCCTAATGGCTATTTCCATGCTCAATTTTTGAGTTTTGAGTAGGAAGTTATGATATTTGAACAATCTGTCCCTTTCCTATTCTTAAACAAAATTTCAGGTGCCAACCCCTTTCCTTCGGCCCTCAAACTCATATGACCAGGGGATGTGAACCAGTGCTAAAAAATAGGAACTTATCCTTTGCTTCGTGCCTCCAGGGCTCCATAACTTTGGGGCTTCGGAGGATCTGCCTCCATTACAACACATTTTCCCCAAACGTTGATTCTCCAAATACTCGGAGGACATACAGATCAACGGTTCTCCTTTTTGTTTAGATCTACAATGGATAGGAGCTCTAGGACTTTAGGATTCAAAGATTTACAAAACAATTCACTACCAATATCTTGAAGTGTCAACCCACTGCAGATCCCCTCTCTTTCTTCCACTTGTCAACTCTTGATCAATGGTCAAGATTAACTTTGGCCCTCTGGGAGTTGTTGACTCACAAAAAACTACAACTCATAGCCTCCATAGTACCATTCCTCTGGAATATGGAATATGGTGCCACACGTCCTTTGTGATCAATGGCATTATGGAATCTGACCTTCAGGCTTCTAGAATTCCTCAACCTCACTACTTATGCCTTGACTTCTCCGGACCACGAGATCTACTGCCACGTGTCCCCTCCTGATGAATGAAGAGGATTTACTCCGCTCTTCAGAGCTTTAAGGATTTCAATTTACTCTCACTTCATTACTTCTGAATGCTGAAGTGGCAAACCCATGGGGTCCACTTAGTACTCAACACCTGAGGGTTTCGTGGAAGATTCCAAGAAGTGGACACGTGGCCCAATCTAAGGGGTGACATGTGTCAAGTTATAACTGAAAAATAATCCTTTCAAACTCACATAGCACACTAAAATGTGGCATGCATATTGTGTGTCCACATCACCCCACGTGACATCACCAAGACACATCACTTCATAACTTCAGGACTTCGGGCTTTCAGAGGTCTGGAAATTCTTCCAACAACTTTTCCCCAAACACCGAACTCCCAAATTGCTTAACCTCCCAGGGCCCACGTAGTACAAATATCACCAATCAAATTAGTGACACGTGGAAGACCTAGGTAGGTCCACATCACCCTAGGTGATTGATCTGTATTTTGGAGTGGAACAAACTGATTAACAAATCGAATACAATAAAAATGGATATATGAAGAATAACACAGATATCCAGTGAACAATGTTGGCCTTCGACCAAGTTTTGAGGAAACCTTGGTTAGATTTGGACCACTTTTGGACTTCGACACAGTGGTCGAGAAAGGAGCACCAAGGTGGAGCTAAGATCATGGATCTCACTTATTTTGCGGGCTATGTGGACCCATTAAGGGGTTCTTTAGGGTTTTTGTAATGGGTTTTGGGATGTCGGCCCATGGGGTTTTCCCATGTTTATCCCTATTGTAAGGGTTTGTAAAAGCATAAATAAAAGAAGAATGTATGGTAGAAGTAGTGTTGTTTTGATTAGTCTTTTGAGCTAAGTGCAAGTAGTTCAAGTGGATTCATGCAAGAGAATGTATGCGTGTTAAGGATTTGTGCTTGATAGAGAGTTGGCTCTGTGCCTTGACCTAGTTTTGGGAAGGAGGATCTAGTTCTCAGTGCGCAGATATCTTGTCCACTGCGAAGCTTGAATCTGTGGATTAGTGCACAGGAGTTGATGAATGTAATATTCGAGCACATAATAAAAGAGGTGAAGTGGTTGGTGGATGTAGCCCCACACTGGGGTGAACCACGTACATCGGTGTCTTATGGTTTTCTTTGTGCAATGTTATATCTGTTATGTTTTGCTTAGTGCTTATATTAGATGTGTAATGGATATGTATGTGTTGCTTAACTACATTTCTTATGTTAGAATGATAGATCTGATTCATAGTGCTAAGTGCTAAATGGTTGAAGTGCTTAATATTTGTTGTACTGCGCTAGATCTATCTTAGACATGTTCTGCGATGTTCATCAGGTGAATAAACTAATGTATGTCACTTCCTAAGCATTAACAGAATACCCTACGAAGTGCTATTATCACATATCTGTGTCCCAACCTGGTTACACACACTTGTGTCCTGTAACCCCCCTTTCTTATAACTCGAGTGAGACTTCGCTTGCCTCATAGGTGTTGCCGAAAGGGCCGGTAGTTGGGGTTTTTTTGGTGCGTTGTTAAGTGTTGAAACCTGGGTCTTCCCCTGTGCCAACAAATGGTTCCGTTGTTGGAACTTGAAACTGTGATTGCTGGGAACTGAATTAAAGACAAAGAGAAGCTCCGTGCATAGATCTACTACTAAAGTGTGCAATACTCTACTTGAATTGCGAATCTTGGTGCTAATAAATAAATCTAATCTGAAGAAAGAGGTAAGATCCAAAAAGAGGTAAAGCTTTGTTCTTTGACAAGAGAAAGATAAGCAAATTTTTTTGTTTTGAAAGCATGAACCTAAGTATGTTTAATAGATTATGTCCTAGTCTGAAGGCTAGGGCACAGTCGAAAGAAAGAGTTGATTTGAGTAAATTTAATAGAAATGAAGAAAGATATGTTATTCCTATGCATAGAAAGAGTTTTTGGACTAATAAGTGGATGCAGGAACCTAGATTTTTTTTTGCAGATTGCAGGTCCAACACTATGCTCCTAGTGCATAGTACATAAGAGGTTGGGGAACATTTAAAAGAAAAAGAGGATTGACATTATGTTATAACTGCAGAAGACCGGGTCATGTTTCTAAGGAATGCCCTGACACAGATCCTATTTGTCTTTGTTGTAAGATTGTTGGTCATAAGGTTGAGGATTGTCCAAAGATGATTGCTAATGTTGAAAGGATGAACATGAGACAAGAAAACTATGAAGGAACTCAAAAGACTAAGAGAATGTTAGAAAGTTCTAAAGAGAAAAGGAAATAGAAAGTTTAGACTACGTTATCACAGTTGAAAGAAATGATGGATGTTCACAAAGATGTCAGATTAATAGAGATCTTGAAAGTAAAACAACACATAAGTGCAAGAATAGAAGACTTCGACATAGACTGTGTCTTGGATGAAGAAACATAAGTGAATATTATGATAGAAGAAACTTGGAAATTTTGGGAAAGCCTATTGTGGTACCTTTGTGAGGAAGGATAGGCTTGTTTAAGGGAAATATGATAACCCTATGTGGAAGAGTTACTAATGTACCTATTACTATTGAGGGAACATCGATTGAAGAATAATTTGAAGTCATTAAATTTGTTGGGGACAACACCCCTTTCCCACTTTTGCTAGGTAAGAATTGGATTGAGAAGGATCAGATCAGAAGGAAATCAGAGGAAGAAGCCACAACAAATAAAAAACAAGATCTAAGGGATTTGATAGCTAGGAAAATAGACCGACTAATAGAAGAACGAGAGGATAAGTTGAAGCAATAGAACAAAGTAACAACTTAGGAGGGACAAAAGGCAAGAGAATCAACTGTCAAGGTTGAAAGAATGCAAGAAGGCTTGAGGAACCTATCTATGTCCACTCAGGATGTGTTAAGAAAAGGGATAAGAATAAGGATAGAAATAGGATTCCAGAAATAATTAGAGAAACACAGATCATAGGGAAGAAGGAAAGTAAGCTCAATAAAAATAAAGCTAAGTTGGAAAAGCTGCAAGAAGCTATAGAAACCAGATGGAAGAATTCGCAGACTAGAACCTCGTAGGAGGCAGGTTCACAGGATTTGAACCTCGCTGGAACAAAAGGACCATACAGAATGGGACTTCACCCTGGAAAAGTTATATGACTGTTGGAGGTGCCCCGACCATTAGAACGAATCTTCAAAATGATTAAAAAACACATTTATGGGCTGATGGACCGCTTTTGGGATGTTGAGACCACGCCATAATGGATAGATTCACATTGATGGACTCGTTGTTCGTTGCGTCGGAACCACTTTTTTTGCTACCCATGATTGACTGAGATAAACAAATAATTGTCCAAGTGTCGAGTTGTGTTATCTGAAACTAGACCTCGCCATCTGTTTGTCTACCCCACATGTCTATTCGTATACCCTGACCTGTCTGTTTAAAATTTAGAATGTCGAGCAAACCAAGTGAATTAGATAAGTTTGTTGAGGAGGTCCTTAAGAAGCTAATGGTTGACAGACCAATATCTGAAGGTGTCCAGGCATCGTCGACTAGGGGACTACAGGCTTCCCCTTCGAATGAATGTCGTTCTGGTCGTGTCAACCCTGTAACTGAACAACGAAGTAAGAACCATGACTATCTGGCTAATACGAAGAAGATCATGTCAATGCTACCCAAGTATATCCCACCTTTGGCGGGCACTATTAACCACAAAAAAATTCCCCGAGATTATGAGTACACCATGTTCACCGCGTACATTCTGAAAGGAATACGCGTAGTCGTGAGTTAGTTAGGACAGATCCCACTACTGAAGAACAACGACTTCAACTTGGGAGATCGAAAGAACTACACCATGTTGGCACCCCATTTCTATCTCATGAAGATAACTGGAAATAAGCCCGATCTCTTCTCACAACCATGGATTAAGGAGATGGCATAGCCCACCATATTGAATGTGACAAAGATCCCACATTTTGGATGCCACCAGGAGGTTAACGCTTGCGTTAAACTCCTCCTATCATTATATCATGGAGGATACCTATGTCTCAACCGAAGGATTATTGTGGATATGACGCTGATCCACCAGATTACAGGATTGAGTGTGAAGGGACTTGACCCTCAATAGTTTTATCCAGGGAAGGCTTCAAACCGTTCCTTGGCATAGCGCATCAAGGAAGCTTACAGAGAAGTCTAAAAAGGAAAATGAGGTTACAAGGTAGCCTCTATACAGGATGACGCAGTGTGCATTTCTTTCAAACTCATAGCTAAAAATCTCATAAGGAAGAACCACCCCACATAGGTCACTGGGTTGGTTGTGGACCTTGCAGGAAAATGTGTGGAGGGAATGCAAATGAACTGGGCGAACTACCTCGTCAATGAGCTGGAGAAGGATTGTCACAAAGCCTAGGATTTGGGATATGAATTCCATTACAGTTGGATGATCATTTTGTTTGCATTTTTCACTTGAAAAATTCCTAAACGAGCCACCTTCCTAGAGATTGAACCCTTAGAGTCGTTGGCCACTTGGTTTTCCACTTTGTGGTACACCAACGAAATGATGAAGCAGTGGCATTCCAATGCCGTGTTTCATGCATACTATCAACAATTTAAGGTTGCCATTGAATCAATTCCACACATCACACTATGCACCCTGTACCAGTACCGACCCATAGATTTTTTTTTATAGATTGTCATTTCATCTACATCACTACGCGCAGAGATGAGAATAATGAAGAATTACAGTCATACTACAAGATGATAGATGAAGACATGGAGAAAATTACAAAGGAGTGGTCAGAGGAATTTCTTGTACATGTCACTGATGCAGAACTCTTTGACACTAACACCATAGGAAGCCCCATAGTCACCCGAGTCGATCATGTCAGACAGTCTAGTGGGATGACAAAGAAGAAAAAGCAGGAGGAAGTCATGGATATAAAGACTGATGAAGAAGAAAATACTTTTGAAGATAACGGGTCTCGCTTGCTTGCTCAGAGGTGGAGAAGATGAAGCAGAAGGACAGGGAGGAGGGGATGAAGTAGAAGAGCAAGGAAGATGCAAAGATACACCGTCGAAATACCCCCCTACTGGAATAGTCACACAGTAGAAGAGGAAGGTTTCTCTGAATAAACCTTCAACAAGGAAGAATATGCACACTAATAAGCTCCAGTTAGAGGCCATGCTCACTGAGGACGATATCAGTTTGGTCTGTTGAACTATGGAGGATGATTTCGAGGACATATTGCATATATATGAAGATAAGTAGGAGGATATGTATGGAAGGATTGAGAGGGAACTGAAGGAAGTACACCAAGTTGTTCATTTGGCCCGCGCAGTACCCAATGCACCTTCCTCATCGCATACTACATAATTGGGGGATGAACCAGCCCAATTGAGAAGAATAGAAGATGCAACATAAGTTCGACTTCATAGAGTCCAGGAAGAGAAGGATAAGGCTACATAAGCCTTGAAGTAGGAGAAAGAGGAAGTCCTAGCACAATCAAGAGTAGTGCAGGACAGGGTAGCAACCCAGGAAAGTGAGAAAGCAGAGCTTCAAGAAAAGCTCCAGGAGGAAAAGGCCCAACTACAGAGAGAAAAGGAGCAGTTGCTCATAGAACGGGCCATAGTCAAAGAATTAGTGAGTAAATCATGTCACTATGTGCTAGGATTTGCACAGGAGGAGAAAGATTCGGTCGAGGCTCAAGTAGTGAAGCTTGATGAGAATCTCCAACAACTTCAAACCAGGATAACAGACTTGGAGGCCCAAATAGTACCGAGCACCCCGCATGAGGTGTGTGATGAGAGGGAGGAGACCTCTAAGAACACACTCAAAAGGATAAGAAACCTCGCCTCAGAATGCAAAAAACTGAGTGATAGAAGTGCACAAACATATGGATGCCTTGCTAATGATCCAGAGCTAAGAAAGATGGAAGTGCAGTTACAGGAGGCTCAACAACATGAATTTTCTATGCAGGCACAGATGAAGCAGCTCACTGCGGTAGAAAGAATGAAGAGATCCCAGGAGCAGTGCACAACACAACAACATATCTCTACCATCCAGGGTAGGGTAATGGAAGTCACACAAAAGTTGCAACCTGTGTAGGATGAAACCTGCAAGGTGTTCGAAGAGATTGATGGACATGGTTCACAATTGGACCAAGTGGTTACATCAATAGAACAGTGCTTGGAAGGGCCCTTTACAGAGTATATGATCTAGGAGATATCTAAGAAGGAGGCTCATTCGAAGCAGTAAGTCGAGGAAACTTGAGTTAAGCTCGAGGCCTTCAAAGTAGCTTTGTCTGCACCTAAGTGACTCGGGATGAGTCACTAGTGAGTGTTGGGGCATGTTGGCCCTTGACCAAGTTTTGAGGAAACCTTGGTCAGATTTGGAATAATTTTGGACTTTGACAAAATGGTCGAGAAAGGAGCACCTAGGCGGATCTAAGATAATGGATCTCACTTATTTTGCAGGCTATGTTGACCTAGTAAGGGGTTCTTTAGGGTTTTTGTAATGGGTTATGGGATGTCAGCCCATGGGGTTTTCTCATGTTTGGCCCTATTGTAAGGGTTTGTAAAAGTATAAATAAAAGAAGAATGTATGGTAGAAGTAGTGTTGTTTTGAGTAGTCTTTTGAGCTAAGTGCAAGTAGTTCAAGTGGCTTCGTGCAAGAGAATGTATGTGTGTTAAGGCTTCGTGCTTGATAAAGAGTTGGATCTGTGCCTTGACCTAGTTTTGGGAAGGAGGATCTGGTGCTTAGTGCACAGATCTTATGTCTGGTGTGAAGCTTGACTCTGTGGCTTAGTGCACAGGAGTGGATGAATGTAAGATTTGAGCACATAATAAAAGAGGCGAAGCGGTTGGTGGAAGTAGCTCCACACTGGGGTGAACCACATACATCTGGTGTCTTATGGTTTTCTTTGTAAAATGTTATATTCGTTATGTTTTGCTTAGTGATTAGGTTAGATGTGTAATAAATATGTATGTGTTTCTTAACTACATTACTTATGTTAGAATGCTATATCTGATTCAGAGTGCTAAGTGCTAAATGTTTGAAGTGCTTAATATTTGTTGTACTGTGCTAGATATATCTTAGATATGTTCTACGATGTTCATAATGTGAATAAACTAATGTATGTCACTTCCTAAGCATTAACAGAATACCTTGCAAAGTGTTATTATCACAGATCTGTGTCCCAACCTGGTTACAGAGACTTGCGTCCTGCAACCCCCCTGCTTCTACCTTGGGTGAGACTTCACCTGCCTCGTAGGTGTTGCCGAAAGGGCTGATAGTCGAGGTTTTGTTGGTGTGTTGTTAAGCGTTGAACCCTAGGTATGCTTCTTTGCCAACAAAAAATATCTTCTATTGAATAATGAAATTGGATGAAATTGTAAAATTGTATAACTGAAACATTTTCTCGAATGGTGGTAGCTATCTCCTAGGAGAGATGTGGCTGCTACACACATTCATCTGAGTAGAATGAATTAAAATGAGTCTCTAAAGGCCTTTTTTATATTACTCATGAATTTCAAAACCCTATACATCCAAAAACTTAACCCTAGGAGGTGAAACGTCAAAATTCATGTGGGCCCCTATGGTTAAGTTTCTACCTCAACTTCCTGGGGTCTTAACATTTGCATACAACCTCTGTTTTAGGTGTGTGATATCATGTTGGAAAGGTATTTCAAAGAACTACACATTCCACTGTCAAACTGTGACTCCATCTACATTTTGACTGTGGTGAGACAAAAAAACACAGTTTAGGCCTCCAATACAGCCCTGGAAGTACAACAAGATGTGATGACATGAAAACATACAAAATAAGCCAGTTGGAATAAGTTAGAGGCCACCAATATCCACCTAGAATATGTGTAGGGATTAAAAGATCCCCATAAGTGTAGAACCCACAATTACAAAGAAGAACAAAAGAACGTGTTGAACAAAAAATGGACAAGAGGAGCCAATTGGAATAGGTTGGTGGAAACCAATAACCAATTGGATCAATCCTCCCACCTTAGGAAGCAATGGTCTCCATTGTGTTGATTTCCCCGATTAGGTGAGGAAAATTCTGCTGAATTTGGCCCCGAGTGAGCTACTTGCCTTGGTGTAGGAGTTGCCCTGCCTTAACAACCCGATAAAGTTGGATCCTCTACTGACGAGTGCCCTTGAAATATGTGTCCACTATTTGATCAGTGGATGTTTGTTCCATGTAGTCAAGTTTGAGCTCTGTGGGTGTTAGTTGTTCTACAATCTCTGAGGTGTCCAATAATGGTGGAAAATATGGTCAAAGTAGGTCCACATTGAACATTGGGTGTAGGCAAAGGAAGGGTGGAGTGTTGAGCTCAAAATAATTTCTACCCACAACCTTGGTGATAGTGTAATGCCCATAGAGAAGTGGGAGGAGATTTTGATAAGTCCCTATGAGATTCTCCTTCTACAAATGTAACCAGAATTTGTAGCCAACCTGAAAATGGTGTGGTACCCTGTGTTGATCATGGCGCTGCTTGTACTTAGCATTGAATTTCTACAAAATCTCTATTGCACCCTTTTCGTCACCTTGGTGAGCAAATAAGAGGAGCTTGAATGCCCAGTTGGGTCTTGCTGAGCATGACAGTTGTAGAGGAAAGAGTTAGAGAAAGAAAAACAAAACTATAAGCAAAAATTAAACTGATAAAAACAAAAATCACAAGCAGAGGGACATAGACATAACAAACACAAAAAGACCCATGTCACCAATGTTTTTTAGGCTGATCTATTGATGAAATCAAAACACCAAGAAGAAAGGGGACTATGAGTCCCTTCTTCCTCCAAGGGAAGGCTCTTGGACCCTCACAAACTTGCTCTCCTTACAACAAGAAAAATGAAAATGGTGGTGAAAGAACTCCTTGCAAATCCACTCAATGGAGAGGTGGATTGCTCAATGAAATGGTGCCAAAGTGCTCTTGTCAAGGATTGAGTCCTTAAAACAATATAGGCAGCATAACATTACTTGAAATTCCTTCAGAAAATGAGGTGCATTCATGGATTTTTATAGCATTGCTTTGGGCTTTTGTGTAACTGCTTTGTAGTGTGAAAAGAGGCCATTTAAGGCATTATTAGGTCTTTGACCAGCCTACCATTCAGATTCAGCTCATATTTGAGGGTCAAATCGGCTTGGGAGATGATCCATAAGTGGTTGGGAGGCCGACCACTTCAATAAATGCGTCGTTTAGCAGGTGCGCGACTTTTTGCGCTAACAACCACGCATCGTGCGCGTATGCACGCATGCTACGTTCCTGTTTCGCGCATGTGCACGCGCGCCCAACTTCTATAAAGCGCTCTTCAATTTTTTACTACTTTATATAGTTTTTTGCCCTTTTTGAATGCTATGAGATTAATTCATGGCCATGAATGACTTCATTACTATTTGACGATGCTGAGTTCTTGTAACCATGTGCTGATGAAATTTCAGTGATAACAGATGCCCCCTGATGGATGAGGTTAGGAGCATACGTATAGCCAAAATCCATCAATGTTTCTTCTACTGAGAATGTTGTTGTAAGATAGATCAATAGTGGGATCGTGCAGAGCAATCCATTGGAGGAGAAAGGAACCGGTAGGACCTGACCTTCCATCGGGTGTGTAGAATATACAACTATGTACAAACGAGACGGGCATGCCCCATGCTCGTGTTATGTAACTCTGAAAAAAGATGGTGGAAGCGTTGGTGTAGACAACTGCAGCGACCTCGGGGGCAGTTGTGATAGAGGCAGAAAACAATGCTGCAAATGAACATGCTCTGAATAGTAGGCATTGATCGTGGTAATAAGAAGCCACGATGGTGTGGGCATTGATAGCCTTGCCAAGTTCAGAGGTCTTCGGTGAATAAAAGAACTAACTGCAATAGTCGCAAAGTAAGACCCACCGTAACATGAGAAAGTGTTGGTGTCGAATGTTATGGGGGCCAACGACAGCAGGGAGCAATGGTGTTTCACCTTGTGCCATTTGAGATCTCTCATTGAATGGAGAATGAGAATCAAGATACTGTTGCCCTTCTGGAAAATTGTGCTGATGTTGACAAAAGGGGAACGCGAATCCCAGAAGCAAAGGGCTTCGTGGAATCTACTGAGGTGAGGAATTGGAAGAGGTACATGGACAAAGTCAAGAAGTGGGAAGACTCAAGACTTCCCTTGGTTGGAGGATGTATGAGATAAAGAGTGGCCACAACCGTGTAACGAGGTCGAGTGTCAGCGGGACGACAAGACCAGTGATAAGTTGTGTCAGAGGCAGGACAAAGTGAACAAATTTAGAGGGTAGAGGTAAGTGACCTGTGGGGTACTCTAAAGAGATGGACACTGTCGGCCAGGGTAGATGATAAGTAATGCCCCAACCAAGGGTGACATGGGTTGCGTGTGGCCAAAAAGGAAGGAAGCAAGTCGCCAAAGGTGACGATAAAAGAAAATGTAATGACTGGAAATAAAGGTGTTTGTACAATAAATAACGAATAATTGGGGAGAAATGTACAAAGACAGAAACGGGTGCCCCAGTGTATAATGTGCGTGGGAGACTGATGAAGGGTGAGGGCCCCATTGGTGAGTTTCTGTATGAGGTAGGTGAAATGAAGGTATGTTTGCAGATGGGCAAACTGATTGTGGATGAAATGGAGGGTGCATGATACTGCGGAGGTGTAGGTAAAAAAATAGAATCGTAAAGAGATAATCTGGGAGTCCGTGTGGGAAAGCTAGAAAAATGCGGAAAAGGAGTATGTGGTTGATTCGCGACATGATGAAAGACTATCAAGAATCCCATACCTAAAGGGTAATGAAGAATAGCATGAGTGTCAAAAGTGCCAAAAGGTGCTATGAATGGGACAACTCATGTGGGTAAGAATTCTACCAGGTAACAGTACCGAAGAGGCAAAATGGAGGCATGGGTACTGCAGAGCTGGGAATGGGTATCCTAGAGGCCAATATCAGAGGGTGTGACTAGAAATGTAAATGCAATACAACGAGAAAGACTACATGCCAGTGATGAGTATATACCTGAAGGGGTTGTGTCGATGGATGATGATCAAGTACCTGTACACATGAAAACCAAATACCCAAAGTGAACAACATCTGAAGAGAATCAAAGATATGAGCATGTATTTGATAAATGTGACTATGCGCATGCGTACCTGACCATGATATGAAAAAAAGGTGTCCCGGGGGCTCAGGATGAAAAGTGACCCAGGGACTGCTGTGATGTAGGTGACGGGATGTTGATCCTGTGGCTGAAGACGGTTTGAAAAATGGACACCTTGGGCTCCCGGAATGGTGAGTGGAAATTTGGAAAAAGGTCTATATATAGCTGTAGGGCCCACATTGCCACCTCATTTGTACCTGCTGCAATAGTGACTGGACGAGCAGTTTTCATAGGAGATTTGGAGATTCGGGGAGGATGAGGCATCCGATCGACGTTTTGCGAATATCAGGTTAGTGGTTTGATCATCCTGCATAGAAATAGGTTTTCAATTTTTGGGCAGGGGCTGTACGGAGGGGCGTACAGAGGGTTTTAGGAGGCCTGGGCCCCACATGCATGGGCGATCGGGTGATAGACGCGCATACGTGCACACCTATCCACTATATATGCGCGCATGGGTGCGCGATGGGGAGAATTTAAGGCACGCCCGAAGGGCGTGCCTGTGAGTTGAACAGGCACGCATCAGTGCGCGCCTGTGGGTTTGACAGGCATGCACCGATGTGTGTCTGTATGGTGAACAGGCACGCATAGGAGCGTGCCTGTGTAATGAACAGGCACGCATGTGTGCAAGCCTACGAGTAACAAAAACTGCACCTAAGAGGCAATGTTGAAGGGTAAAAAAAAATAAAAAAATGAGTCGTTTTGATGCTTTTGATGGTTGTATGAGCTGATATAGGTCTCTGTGTTGGCTGGAGGTGGACCGTAGTGACGATGCCAGTGTGGTGGCGAGAGCGAGACTGGGCGCAGTTGCGAGACACCGTGGCCATCGAGGGGCCTGACGTGCATGAGACTTTGGCAACCTGTAGGTTTCTAAAGTTCTTTGAGTGCCTATTGATACGGGCACATGAGTATTTGTTGCAGTTCCTAATCCAGATGTGGAGTTCGGAGCTACACTGCTTCCTCGTAAGAGGGGAGCAGATCCCCTTCACTGCGGTGGAGGACATTTATTTTTTGACTGGGCTCCCCTTTCGGGGAATGCCCCTACCGACGGAGCCAGTGTTTCCCAGAACCATTCAGCTAGCCGATATTGGCCAAAGATACTGCTCAGGTCGGGACTTTATGACTGGGACTGTGGTGAGCATCAATGCGATAGACTCCCTGGCTCATTGCTGTATAGCGGCGATGATTGTTCGTATCTATGGGTCACTTGTGACCTAGTGGCTTAGTGGTGGCCAACTGTTGGTGCTGCAGAGAGTGGTGGCCGACGAGCAGTTTGCATGGGGGCTGATGCTGCATGCGCGTATGGTAGCACAGTTGGACCGCTGTCAGTCCACAAGTGCAAGAGAGTTTGCATTTGGGTCTATCCTGGTGGCATGGTTCTTAGAGAGGGTGCCGATGTTGTGCCCGAGGGTTTTACTGGAGATGCCAGGGGTGCAAGATCCACGATTGAGGTGGTGGTCGACCATTTTTCTTCGTCACGGTGGTGGCGAAGGTGGCCACTTCTTTTCAGGAGAGGCGACCAGGATATGGCGGCAGATGCCGCAGGTTTTACTTCGGTACCCCTATGCTGGGGTGGACTTTCAGGGTGACCCGGACATGGTGTTACCTCCACGAGAGGGTTTTTACCATCGAGGTATTTTTAGTATGTTGGTACGGTTTTGATTTATATTGTCTTTTGAGATATCAGTCCATATGTATATGATATAGATGCTGATACTATCTGTTGTTTTTGTTTTTTGCATGTGCAGATGTGGCACCTTGCGAGCGTGAGGTAGAGATGCAGAGAGTGCTGGCTCATCGAGAGTCGGAGAGATTACCGCATGGAGAGAGGCACCGGTGGGAGGGTGTTGCAGGGCGACCAGCTGAGCCGGAGCGGGTAGCGAGGAGGCGCCGGTACGATGACCCTGGTGCAGGGCCATCACACACTCCTCCGACGGCGGCTGGAGTGGATTATGATGACATACGTCATCGTCTGGAGACGGTTCTACAAGATGTGCTTGAGGGCATGTGGATGCGCATCCAGGACGAGAGTTTCCTGGAGTAGTGTGTAGGGGTACCACCACCATGGCGGGCCATAGTGCGGCGAGCAGCAGTGCTTGCGGCTATGATGAGTGGACACCTGCCGCCGGGGCAGGAGGGTCCTGTGGGTGGTCCATCACCGCCTGGGGCAGGTGGTGGTGGGCCACTACCTCCTCCTGAGGGAGGAGCAGGTGGTGGTGTGATAGAGGCACCCTGAGTGGTGTATGATGTACATCTTTGTTTTTGTTGTATATAGGCTGGTGAGCCCCTTTTTGGTACCAAGGTGCTGCATTGGCTTGCGGATACATGTATTTTTGTATGTAAACATTCAGATGGCCTGATGGGCCTTTATATATACATGAGTATACACATTTTGAGATCCTGATGTTGTCTACATGTTTTTTGCTGATGTGTTGAGTATGTCCATTCTATATATATGCTGTGACAGGGTTTCATGATATGTTTATGTATGTGTATTTTGATGTGATATATGCCAATCTAACACCATGTTAGCTATTTGATCTATTGTTTGATTCAATTGTCTTGGAATATGTGTAATGTAATGGAATCAAAATGTCGAGATAACAGCCTAACCTACAGGTATTTGCGAAAGAGGCACGGATCGCGTACACGGTACACATTGTTGAGCTAGAGAACGATTAGTTGAGAGTCGAGGAAGACGCTAAGGTGACGAATATGATGATGCTGGGCATCAGCCAAGAGGCCGAGGACTGTAGTGTATTCATCTTGGTTGTTGGTGGCTGGCCCCAAACATATGCTGCTTGAATGTAGCATTTCATGTGAGGGGGTGTAGAGAGCCCAAGCAGCCGAAGTGAGATTTTGTGTCCAACAGCTGGCGCCATCGGCGTAAACAATGTGATAGGCTGGTGGAGGAAGCATCTGTCAATAGCACAAAGGATAGTTTAGACAAGAGGGGAGGAAGAAAAAGACTAAAAAACACTAAAAAAGAAATAACCTAAAGTAGAATGACTACTTTTAAGCATAAAATTTCTTGAGATATAACCCATTGACGGGTTCCTTGAGAGAGAGGCCTTCGGGGGATGCTAGGATGTATGTGCCTTTGGTGAGGCAATGTTGGATAATGTAAGGGCCATGCTAAAGTGATTCAAATTTGCCGTGGTCAAAGGTATCATGAGCAATATCATAAGCCAGGACGAGGTTGCCTTCGCGGAATGATCGAAGGTTGACATGGCGATCAAAGGTAGCCTTGGATCATTTTTTAGCTGCCTCGTTGTTCTGTAAGGAAGATCGGCGATCTTCATCCAGAGACTCCAAGTTCAGCAAGCGCTGCTCCATTGGAGTAGTGTCAGGTAATAGCTCAATGGCGGTGCGTAAGGTGGGAATTTCGCACTCAATGGGAAGAGTTTCCTCGACCCCATGGACTAAATGGAATGGTGTGAAACCAGTAGCGGTTTTCACCGCCATTTGATAAGCCCATAGCGCAGAAAATAACATATGATGCCAATTGGTTTTATGTTTATTAACCGTGCACTGTAACATGGTCTTGAGGACTTTGTTAACTGTCTCGACCTGTCTGTTTGACTGAGGGTAATATGGTGAGGCAAACTCGTGAGAGAAGCCTAACCGAGATGAGAGTTCGACGAAGATCTCATTCTCGAAGTGTTTCCCATGGTCGGAAACAAGTTGGAGTGGTACTCCAAAACGGGATATGACGTGGTTAAAGAAAAAACGCGCTGCAATGTCAGCGGTGTTGTTGAAAGTGGGCATAGCTTCAGCCCATTTGGTGAAGTAATCAACGACGACAACAATGTATTTGTGACCGTTGCTGGAGGGGGGATTACAAGTCATAAAGTCAATGCCCCATTTACAAAAAGGGCCGGCAGTAATGACAGGGTGAAGAAGAGCGGGGGGAGTGTGGGTTTTGTTGGCATAGAGCTGACATTGCTCACATCGTTTCACGGCACGAATGCAATCATGAAATAAGGTAGGTCAAAAGTAACCGGCTCAGATAATATTTTGAGCGGTGGATATACCCGAAAGATGGACCCCACATGCACCACTGTGGCAGTTGTTTAAGACTCTATCGGCCTCGTCAATAGTCAGGCATCGACGAAGAATGGTGTCGACGCCCCGCCGATATAGGATGTCTCCGATGAGGAGGTATCGGGGGGTCAAATGGCAAATTCGTCGATGATCATCTCGTGAAAGGTGGTTACCAAAATTTTGAGTTCATAGGTAGACGAGAAGGTCGCCATACCAAGGATCATCTAAAGTGATGTAAAATAGATGTTCGTCTGGAAAGTCGGTATTGACGGGGGTACTGGTGGTGTCAGAGGGGAGGGTCGTGACAAGTTTAGCGAGAACGAGGGCCTTCTTACTCTTAGGTGTTGAGAACTCGAGGTCGTACTCCTGGAGGATAAAGATCCAGCGAGCGAATTTTCCGTTAACTTACCGATGACTGAGCAAGTATTGCATAGGGTTGGAATCTGCGATGACCTTTGTGGTGCGAAGCAGAATGTAATGGTGCAGTTTCTGGACTGCGAGGACAACTGCAAGAGCAAGTTTCTCTTCGTGTTTATACTTCAAGGGTGGTCCTGAGAGGTTCTTACTAACGTAGTGTTGGCAGCCAATTCAATTTTTTCTATTTCCCTATAAGCTACCTACACCTATGTCTTCTAAACTTCAAATTATCGTCGCATTTTGCAAATAGACGATATTTTCATTTCTTGCGACACTTGCAAATTGGTCTCAATTTAGTTTTCACGACTATAAACGTGAAAAATCCTCCATTGTTATTTGAACTGTCATGATCTTTTCATTGATATTTTGAATGGCACTTACCTTTGGTTTATCATTATGTGGCTAAAAGGATTTTTGAACTATGCCTATTTACCTATTCTTACTTTGACTGCGCAATTTGATTTTATTAAACTTATGAGGCATTGAGCATGTGGGTTTATACTTGATTCTATGAATTGCATAAAGGTCATGAATTATTTTGTTTTTATATATATAATGTGATCCTTATGTTAAAATTTTTATAGCTCCTGGCTTGTAAATTTTATGAAATCGATTGTCACAATGTTTTATAAACTTTTGATTACACATTTGTGCAATAAGCGCGTGGTTAACATTTGGATTTGATTTCACATTTGAATATTCATGGTTTGAAATATTATAATGGCGCATTGGTATATCATCCACCGTTTGATTCTTTGGATTGAACGAATGATATGTTTTTGAACTATGTTATGATTGATTGAACAAAAGATTAATTGGCGGTTGTACTTTG
>JASDQU010243928.1:71725-84253 GCA_032191745.1 Picea mariana
CTAGAGAAACCAGGGAGTTGGTGCTTCCTTCTAGTGGGTGCTAGAGAAAACAGAGAGTTGGTGCTCTCAGCAGGTTGCAGCCTGCAAAACAGAGGTTGTAGCCTCATTATGAGTTGGTGCTCATATGTATGATAATGTAAAGAATGTAACTATTACTTATCATATAAAGAAAAAAAGGTTTTTACCCTGTATGGATTTCCTCAGGAAATATCTGTCTCTGTGTTTCTCTTATGTGTGACTGATGTTGAATATGTCATTGTTTATTCCCCTACATTATTATGATCATCATTTAGTGTCTCAGCAAAAAGCTTAAAAGAAGCATAATTGTTTAAGCATGGTAACAACTGATTCACCCCCCCCTCTCAGTTGACTAACAATTTAAACAACCCCTGACCGGTTCCACTCTCTCAATTGACGGACGAACAATTTCGCCCGTCAACAAATGGCGTTAGAAGGAGGGCATGAACTTAATTAATGGCACGAGGCGGTCGCAAGACTCCTCCCCCCCTTAATCGCTCATCTATAGTTACTAGAAGACATTCACAAGATAATATTCCCCCTCAAACAACAACTACTTCAACCAAAGATCCGCAGATCACAGTTGAGCCAGCAACCCCTAATCCTACAG
The DNA here is from genome assembly GCA_032191745.1 of Picea mariana. NCBI lineage: Eukaryota > Viridiplantae > Streptophyta > Pinopsida > Pinales > Pinaceae > Picea > Picea mariana. The sequence goes on from JASDQU010243928.1 coordinate 72,354, forward strand.
GTGGTGATACAAAAGAGATTATCCGTCAATCTCTTATTAAAACACATAGTGCCTTAGCTCGTCTTAGGCAACCAAACCATCCGTGGGGTCAACCTTTAGACTTCTCTGATATTAGAGAACAGTTAGGTGATATTAACCTCACTGTGAATCCTACAGATCCAAACACAAATCCTACTGCAGGAGGATCTGGGATACCTCCTTCACCACCTCCCTCATCTCCTTCCTCTTCTGGAGGAGATTCCTCTTCTGATGAAGGCAACTCACCTTCTCAGCCTTCCACACCCACTACCCCAATGGAAAATCAGAACAACCCTGCTATACCCTGGTTGGACCAGGATGCTGTACCTATACCTGGAGCCCAGCACCCTTTACCTAAGCACCCGGAGAAAAGGCTTCCCAAGTTTGATCCCGATTCAAAACAGATAGCTAAAGATCATATCAAAAAATTTATGTTAGCCATCAGACTCCGCAATGTTGAACATGAAGACGTCGTCTGTAGGTTGTTCCCTTATACTTTTGAGGGTAATGCGTCCACTTGGTACTTTTCCCAACAACCCCATACCATAGTGTCTTGGGAAAAGTTTGAGTCATGCTTTTTGGAAAAATTCGGAGCCGATAAACCTCTGGAAGTCTTAGTCATGGATATTTCAAGCTTAAAAATGAACCCAAAAGAAAAAGTTAAAGATTTTAATCAAATATTCTTAATGCTTAAAAATTGAATCCCTACAGATTCTATGCCTGCTGAGAGTCTTGTAATAGCTTACTACACTAAAGCTCTACATCAAAGTATAGCTATTTGGGTCAAACGATCTAAAAAGGCCACATTGTTAGAAGCCTTCGAAGAGGCTACTCAGATTGAAAAATATATACTTAGTCTTAAGGGCTCCTCTAGCAACGAGACTGAGACTGTTTCTTCTTCCAAAAAGAAGATTGAAATTCTCCCTAGACCTACACAAAGCAAAACACAACCTGAAAACTCTGATTTGGAAAATTTAACTAAAGTTGTACAGAAATTGTCTAATCAAGTTACAGATTTAAAAAGGTCGACTGAAGAAGCTTCCTCAAGTAAAGGACCCTACAAACCTCCTTTCCGAAAGCCTTTTCCCACCAACCGGCCTAATCCAAACCCCGAAGGCTTGAATCTAGATAGTTTGCAATGTGCTCTTCAGACAATTCTAGAAGCCCAAGATAACTTGATGCCTCCTGAAATCCCTCAGGAGGAATTTGAGCTGGAAAAAGATCAAGAAGAAGAGTCTTCTCCAAACATCTTTGGACACTTCTCGGATAGCATCTTCCAAGCTAACTTCGAGATTGTTCACCCTTACAACACTAGGAGTAAGACAACAAATAAACCTCCTGCCGAGAACACTACAACTTCACCTCTAAAGCCATCTAAATCAGCAGAAATTAAATAGAGTAATGCCAGACCTAAATTAGATTATGATGTTGTTGAAGATCTTAAAAAATTAAGGGCTAACATTTCTATTTATGAGTTGTTGAAATTTCCATTTTTGTTACAGAAAATGTTGCAAAATATTTCAGAAAATGGCAAGAATGGTAATTCAAATGGTAACAAGGTTGTGCAAAGCAAAGTTCTGCAAAAGACTTCCACTAAAAACAATCTTGATCCTTAAGATGAAGGAAGCCTTCCTGTAACTCCTGTAAATAATAATGTAAATAATGTAAATAATGTAGATAAAGTAGCATTAGAAACTGTGAGTAAGAAACCACAAGCTACTACTCTAAGTACTCGCAAGAATGTACCTCCTTTTCTTTTAACCTTCAAAATATTCAACAGAAATGTGCATAATTGTATGGTTGACTCAGGAGCATCATCCAATGTGATGCCTTGATCTATCTACTAAAAGATTAATGCTGAAGTGGAACCATCTTCTTTAAAAATCATACAACTTGATCGAACAGATGTAAAAGTCATAGGCGAACTAAAAAATGTATTGATTATATTATCGTCTAACCCAAAGGTTCATCAGGTTATTGATATAATTGTGGTGGATATTCCAGAAGTGTATGGTCTGTTTTTGAGCAGGGACTGGTCGGAGCAGCTACATGGTTACTTCGCGATGGACTAGTCTCACTTATGGCTCCCAGAAAACGGTAAGCCCAACAAGATCAGGGTGAATCGTGAGCATTACCTTAAGTTCACGGTCACAGATTTGAACGACCCAAATGAACCATACACACCTCCTGTTGATTCACCTGAAGTCCAAGGGATGGACACCTTCTTCGGAAACTTCATGGCCGAGGTTTCACCTATCAACAATCCTGAACAACAGTCCGAGATCATAGCATATGTGCAACCAACAGCTTCTATGTGACAGCCCCATGAGCCCGACGAAAATCAAATTTGGTCTCTATATTTCGACAGTTCCAAGTCTAAAGAAGGAGCTGGTGCAGGCTGCATCATTATCGATCTGACAGGTAACAAGACATTAATGGCTTGTAGGCTAGAATTTGAATGTACTAACAATATCGCAGAATATGAGGCTTTACTGCAAGGTCTCAGGAAAGCCTTGGACATGAACATTCAAAATCTGGTTGTATTCGGCGACTCTGAAATAGTGGTCAGACAAGTAAGAGATTCTATACACTGTCTTTCCCTGCATCTCAAAAGTTACCAGTCTGAGGTATGGAGTTTAATGAACAAATTTTCTGCTTTTAATATAAATTCCATTCCTAGACTAAATAATACTGAAGCAGATCTACTAGCTAATGTAGCCTCTAAACTTCTTCCTGCAGAAGGCTTATCCCCAAATGCATTCTCCGTAGAGCTATTGTTTCGACCATCTGTTCCTGACAATATCACAAACTGGAGAGTATTTGACGATGATCAGCAGATCATTAACTTTCTGCACATGGAAGAAACCTTTCAAGGAGCAGTGATAGATGAACGCATGCACGACGACAATTTGCACGGATTTACGGTAATACCTAATCCGAAATCTCATGAAGCTCTATCGGACATGGTAAATTTCATACCCAAATCTGTTGTTAGATTAGAAAAGTTTTATGATTTTGAAGATAAATTTAAAAAGACGGTCAATTGCAAAACCAATAGTTCCTCATTGTCTTATGAAAAATTCAATTTAGGGACTAGTGAAAATCCTCAGTGTATCAACTTAGGCTTGGGATGTTCTAGACGAGAAAAAGCTTCTTTTGTTAAATTATTCAAAGAATTTAAGGATGTCTTTGCATGGACTTACGATGATCTTAAAACGTTTGATCCTAATATTATACAGCATGTCATCCCGATGAAGCCCCAAACCTTACCCTTCCTACAGAAATTGAGGAAAATGCATCCTAAACTAGAACCGACCATTCAAAAAGAATTGAATAAACTCCTAAGTGCTAAAATAATTTTTCCTGTAAGACACACTCAATGGGTATCCAACCTTGTCCCAGTTTGGAAGAAAAACAGGGAAATTCGACTTTGTGTCGATTTCCGAAACCTCAACCAAGCGTCTGACAAAGATAATTATCCTGTCCCTCCCATGGAACAGATCCTTCAACAAGTATCTGGTTCCAAGAGGCTATCCTTACTGGATGGTTTCTCCAGATACAACCAAGTCTTGATGTCTCCGCCAGACCAACTAAAAACTACCTTCTGTACCCCGTGGGGAACTTACGCCTATCACAAAATGCCCTTTGGATTGATTAATGCTGGTGCTACCTTTCAGAGAGCAATGGATATTGATTTTAGAGGCTTAATCAATCACTCTGTAGTAGTTTATCTAGATGATGTGACCATTTATTCTAAAAACAAAGACGATCATCTAACTCACTTACGAGCCGTTCTGCTACGATGTCGTAAATACGACATCTCCTTGAACCCCAAGAAGTCCATCTTTGCAGTAGAACAGGGTAAATTACTAGGATTCATTATGTCTAGTGATGGGATGATTATTGACCCCGAGAGGACTCAAGTCATTACTAAACTTCCCCCACCTACATCCAAAAAATCCATGCAGTCTTTCCTAGGCCAGATTAATTTCGTGAGAAGTTTTGTCCCTAGTTTCTCCGAAATGGTCAGGCCTCTTCAGAATCTGATTAAGAAAGACACCCAATATCACTGGGGATTCACAGAAAACCAAGATTTTAATGCCATAAAGAAGGCCATAATAGAAGCTCCGTCTCTCATGAGCCCTGACTTCTCTCAAGATTTTACACTCTATACTTTTGCCTCTGATAGTTCCTATGCCGCAGTCCTAACTTAGAATAATTCCGATAATAATGAAGTACCCATCACCTTTATGAGCTCTACTTTCAAAGGTGCTAAACTTAACTACCCAACGGTCGATCGGCAAGCCTACACTATTTTCAAAGCAGTTAAGCACGTCCGGTCTTATCTTTTGAAGTCAAGGACGAAGGTCATTGTCCCTTACCCCGCTGTAAGGAACTTGTTAGCGCAAAAGGAGTTAGGAGAGAAGAGAGCCAACTGGGTCACCTCCTTGTAGGAGTATGACTTAGAAATCACCCCAGCACAGATCGTGAGAGGCCAAGGGTTGTGTAAGTTGGTTGTTGATTCAGAAACAGGACAACGAGAAGATAGTGATACGTCAAACCTAGAACAACGCGATCAAAGTTTGATTTGTTGCGCACAAAACCTCGTAAGTCTTTGGTACGACGATATTAGATACTGTCTTGAACATGGATCAACACCCCATCACCTTGACCCCACCAAGAGAAGAGCGTTGAGACTAAATTCTACTTCCTTTCATCTAGTTAATGGCATACTGTTTCATCAAAGTTTTGACGGTGTGTTGATGCGTTGTCTTGAAAAAGACAAAGCATAAAATGTCTTGCTTGAGTTGCATGCAGGAGAAGCTGGTGGTCACTTTGGTGGCGATACCACTGCTCATAAGGTTTTAAGAGCCGGTTACTAATGGCCCACGCTTTTTAGGGACGTCCATGCCTTAAGTCGTAAATGCATCATTTGTTAGAAAGCATCAGGGCGTTTGCAAAAACCAGCCTTCCTTGCAACCCGTCTCAGTAGATTCTCCTTTATAGCAATGGGGCCTTGATATCAGAGGTCTTATTAACCCTCCATCCTCGCAACAACACAAGTATATTGTGACAGCCACTGATTACTTTACTCGATGGTATGAAGCTGCCGTGCTAAGAACTGTTAACACAAGTCAGGTGATCGCTTTCCTAAACTCAAACATCATTACTCGTTTTGGTATCCCTGATTGTCTAGTCTTTGATAACGCTTCATACTTTTCTTCTCTAGAGATGAGTGAGTTCGCTTTGGATAAAGGAATAAAACTAAAGTATTCTTCTAGTTACTACCCCCAGGGCAACGGCTTAGCAGAATCAACAAACAAGAACTTGATCAAAATAATAAAGAGAACCGTGGTTGAAAATCACAAGAACTGGCACAATGAACTGCTGAACGCGCTGTGGGATGACAGGGTAACACCCAAAGCCGCTATAGGTAACTCCCCCTTTTTTCTCGTTTATGGCAGAGAATCCATTCTGCCACCTCACATTCTTCTTCCTTCACTTCAATTGTCACAAAAATTCCTAGAAGAAGATTGTCCCCTTTAGAAATCCGTATTAACGCTTTGATGAAGTTGGAAGAAGTAAGAACCCAAGCTAAGCATAAATTAGATCAACATCAACAATTGCTTAAAAGATGGTTTGATTCTAATTTTGCTTCTGATAGGAATTTTGAAGTAGGTGATCTCGTCTTGAAGTGGGACAAACCACATGAAGGAAAGGGTGAGCACACCAAGTTTCAAAACTTATGGCTTGGGTCATTTTTAATTGCTGAAAAGTTGGGTCCTAGTTCCTTTCGATTACAGAATCTTGAAGGGCATCTTGACACCTATCCGGTGAATGACCAAGCCCTGAAAAGATACTTTGCTTGATAACTACCCTTGTATATTATGTAAATATTTCTTTGGTTTGCATTTTTTTTTTCGTCTGTTTTTTGTTTTGGTTTTGATTTGAATTGATCAGTTTTTTGTGTTTTTAAAAAAAATATATGCATACCTGTGCACCGATCCATTCAGACAAAGACCATAGAAAATTTTCTTCGCTGAAATAACTTCTAAAAAATTGTACGAACATCAGTGATATATTTCTAAAATTGATATTTATGTTGGAAAATTTTGTTGTTTGAAAGAAGTTACTAATTTCAATCTTTCAGCAAAGTTTGTCATGGTCATCTATTATCTTTTTACTCTGTCCCTTTTCCATAAAGGAATGACTCAAAAGATGTCTCCCTGTCGTAGGAAGTTGTTTTTATAAATAAAACATTTCTGGAGCTGAATAAAGGACAGTGTTAAAAAATTTCTGATGAGGTCTGAAAAATATGTTAAAATATCAAGACTTTCATCATCACCTCGCTCAGCTATATATCTACAAAAGAAAACAAAATAAAAATATTAATAAAAGCTGTGGGAAGTGCTTGTAAACCCGTCGGGATACTGAACAGGTTCGCTGGCAGCGGGTAAATGCATGCATGACGCCAAGACAACTTCGTCGGGGTACTAAACAGGCCTGCTGGCAGCGAAGCAATGTCGGGTACATGAAAATCTGTGAAAAATTATGAGAAACCTTATTAATGTCCTTTATTCTGATCTAGAACTTCTTGACAGGATACAGATGTCAGAGTGGGTTAAATGGCAACCCTATCGAGGCTATGGATGCCTGCTGGTAGCAGTGGCCATGCCAACAGTATTGAAGATTTTATCATTAATATCGTGACTTACTGATCTTAAGACTGTTATTGGTTTTCATCTTTTAAAACATCGCTAGAAAAGATGGTAAATGATGATGTTTGTACGATTTTCTGGTTGTTGTTTTTGAGTTGAAATTTTCTTTGCTGTCCTAATCTGAATTTATTTCTTTTGACAGAGATAACTGCTTCTACCAGTGTGTCGCCATTGTTGGAAGCCAATTAAATTTTTTCTATTGCCCTATAAGCTGCCTACACCTGTCTTATGAACTTCAAATTGTCGTCGCATTTTGCAAATAGACGATATTTTCATTTCTTGCGACACTTGCAAATTGGTCTCAATTTAGTTTTCACGACTATAAGCGTGAAAACTCCTTCATCGTTATTTGAACTGTCATGATCTTTTCATTGATATTTTGAATGGCACTTACCTTTGGTTTATCATTATGTGGATAAAAGGATTTTCGAACTATGCCTATTTACCTATTCTTACTTTGACTGCACAATTTGATTTTATTAAACTTATGAGGCATTGAGCATGTGGGTTTATACTTGATTCTATGAATTGCATAAAGGTCATGAATTATTTTGTTTTTATATATATAATGTGATCCTTATGTTAAAATTTTTATAGCTCTTGGCTTGTCAATTTTATGAAATCGATTGTCACAATGTTTTATAAACTTTTGATTACACATTTGTGCAATAAGCGCGTGGTTAACATTTGGGTTTGATTTCACATTTGAATATTCATGGTTTGAAATATTATAATGGTGCATTGGTATATCATCCATCGTTTGATTCTTTGGATTGAACGAATGATATGTTTTTGAACTATGTTATGATTGATTGAACAGAGGATTAATTGGTGGTTGTACTTTGCCATTATTATTATGCATGGCGGTGAGTAATTCCACCACCCTCGCATGTGCACATTAATGCTTCCCCCTTGATCGTTCATCGTGGTTAGACCAAATGACTCTGCTCTTGTGCGTTGAAGATTTCAAACTAAACCCTTACCATGTGCTCGCACCATGGCTCCAGTTGTGAGGGTTGAACCGAATGGCGGCCAGGCTCTGTTGATGTTGGACAGTGCCCGCAGTGACCTCGAAGACAATGGGTGGCTCCCATTCATACAAAAATTTGATGGTTTTAACCTCTGCGTTGCTAGGAAATTCGCCATGACCTTTGATGGCTGTCGAGCCAAGGTCAACGATGTTCAATTGCAAATTGACGAGCAGTTTATCAGTCTTGCCATGGGTTTGCCTGCCACTGGACAACGATGGTCCAAGAATTGCAAAGTGGAAGAGGTCCCTTGGACTCTGCTCTTCCAGTCGCGTAAGGTTAGCTCCTGTGATAAGGGTTTAACCGTGACCATTCTAAAATAGCGTTGGCATGAATTGTTGATGATTATCAAATAGTTTATCACCTGCGAAGGTCAGTACGGGTTTGTTTTCTTATACCACCTTCGTTTTCTTATGGTTTTTATGGGTTATCAGCTCAATATGCCCTATTATTTGCTTAGAAGCCTGTTTAAAATGTCTAAGATATATAAAAGGAACCAGGCTGATAGCAGCCTTTTTCACTATGGGTTGGTTAAAATGATTGTTGTTTTTCATTTGGTGTTACACAGAGACTGTTGGAACGATTTCCTCACTCGCAATGATTTTGTGGATTCAAACCCTCCACAGGTTGACAAACCTGTGGTGAGCGAAGACAAGACTGTACCCCCGGTACCCTACAACATCCTATTACCTAAAACCTTACCCGACTCATCTATCGACCTACCCCACTCTGTGACCAAGGATGTCGAGACTGTGAAGCCTATGGGAAAGAAGCCTAAGGCCAAACCTACTGCAAATGCCAAAGGAAAAAAGAATGCCCGTCTAATTTCTCGAATGGCGAGGAACAAGCCAAAACCTCCAGTCAATCCTAGCCCTATCGTGGTGAGTGAAGACTCCGACTCGGAAGTGGAGCATTTCTTGGCTAGTGAATACCCCTATTCGGAAGGTCTGTGTGCCAAACCCTCATATGACTTTGTGACAAACCTACCCCCTTGCCTACAAAACGACCCTAACTACCCAGGCATTAAGCTGCCTTGTAAAGCCCCCGGTCATTCATCTAAACCCTCTCCTGCTCTGCCTCAACCTACAGTGCCACCCTGTGATCAATGTAGCTCGTGGTTAGAGAGGTATTATCTTGATGTGCCAATGCTACAGTCTAGAATTCATTCTTTGGAGGACTAGGTTGCATGGCTTACCAGTCAAAAGGATGAGTTGCAAGCCACCGATAAGAAACAGAGGACGACAGGCTCTATCTTGTTTAAAAATGTGGAGTCAGCTACAACGGTCGTGAATTCTAAGTTGGTATAGTTTGAGAATCCTCACCGGTATGTTCTATCACTTGTTTATATAACGAATTCGAATTATTTGAATAGCTCTGATTACAGCGTGGATTTGCTCTGTCACATTATATGCATTATGTACATAGTTTTGTTTTGATTAATGGAATTTCGTTTTCCCAGTTTAGATTCGATTGAATTTTCTTCGATTTGATTGATTGTGGTATGGATTTGATTGGTTTTATTTAGCTTAAATTGAATACTCTGTTGTCAATTGAAGTCGTTTGTATCTATTCTAAATACAAGCTGTTTCTCATATTTCAATTTTGAACACAATCACATTTCGATTCGAATTGGTTATAATGTATACGATATGATTGGCAATTGTGGTTGACTGTTACGGTTTTACGTCCCATATGACCTTCATACAATTTGGATTGTTCTCAAACGATCCTGTTAAAATACATCCAAATCAATTCATAACGGTTATGTGGAAAACCCATCTGATTACTTCGTATTGGTTTACTGTTAGCTTGACCCTGTTTCGTATTTACGATGGATATGCTGTTTCAATTGGTTTTGTCAAACGAGATTGAATTCATGATTTGTTTCTATATTAAACCCAGTTGTGATTTGTTTGCAATTAACCATTTCGTTCAAATCCAATAGAGTTTATTTGCACATTTTACCAATTTCAATCATGACTGTGGTCAAAGCCGAATCAATCTGGTTATGATTTTGTATGAATTAATCTACCTGTGGCGCGAACCGTTTAATCTCATAACAATTATAACAATTGTAAAACGATTCTATCTTGATCTGATCGTATCTTCTGTTTTGGAAAAACACAACGTTGCATATGATTTGCTTGATACTTGCGAATTGGATGTGAAACGATTTGTAAAATTGTTTGGTTTCGATTCTGTCTACCTGACTATGATGGCAATCGAAACAGAGCATGCTTGTCTCTCTATTTGGTTATTGGATTTTGATCCTATTTGATTTTAATTGGATATGGGACAGTCTTGTTACTGTTCGACCTGATTTTATGGTAACTGTGAAACAGAGTATTCCTACCCCTGTTTTGATTAAATCACTTTTGATTATATTTTATATATTGAAAGATAAAATCATTTGAATCATTAGTGATTCGTTTTAATGTTCATTGAAAGAAAATTGGATTTGATTCTTTTAAAAAAGATTTGATTTGATTTCTATTTGGTCCTGTATGCTATTTTAGACTAGCTACAGAATTGGATGATTCTGTAGCTAAGTCTATAGGATTAGATTTTTATTGTTTTGTTAATGAAATATCTTTCTAACTTGATATTGTTGGTCTATTGCAGATGAATTCAAAATTACAGTGGATTTGATGAGTAGTTAGGGAATATTTGAAATATTTCACTTGCATTTTAGTTTCCTAGTTTAGTTGATTTTGGGAATATCTTCCCAGATTATGTAAAACAGTTTGATATTATCCACAGGGAGGTTTTACGCTGTGGAGAGACTTATAAATACCTATCATTTTTGTAATAATGCATCATCCTCATTTGTGGGAGAACAAGGATATGGATTTTTAATACAGACTGAGGCAGAATTTGGTGTTTTGTTACAGCTTTAGCTTCTCATGATATCAATATTTTGTTTCATGTTGTGTATATCAATTTGTATTCGGTTAATGACTACTTTAGCTATCTTAATCATGTGCAAATGATATAATTTTATCACTGTAATCCATATCTGATTTCTCCCAAGTGTATAAAAACATAGCAATTGCTTAATTCAGTTTGTGAATCATAGATTTCTCTTCTTCATGAGTTGAATTATTAAGTATAAGTTTTTGCATAACAGGTTTCCCTTATTGCAGAGATTTATAAATCATATAATTGTTATGATTTTTTATGTCTTGTTTGTCCTGTTAACAATTCAAAGAGCAGCGCAACTTATCGTTTACGAGAAGCTTTTGGATTAACCGGTGCGAGTTTTCTTCCTCCAACCAGCTTCGAATTCATCACACACAAGGCAAATTAGGAGCATTTCCAGGTCAGTTTTCTATTTGTTTGTTAATGTATTTGTTAGGATATAGTTAGATATATGTAGAATTAGTATATTAGATTGTTTAATTTCAGTAAGTTTTGTTTCTTTTTCATAAAATATAGAAAATCAAAAATATATTTCTGGCTATCTTAGGGCAGAAAACACATGAATTTTACAGGTTTTATTCAAATCTGTTACTTGTAGATATTGTATATTTGTGAATAAGTTGTAATTAAATTAGTAATTAGATATTTAATTGTTAGAGTTAGTGTAATAGTAATTAGTAGATTGTATATAGAATAGTTAGAGTAGTTTATATTTAGTTTTAGTTTAATTTAGTAGTTTGTTTTAATTAGGTTAGTGTATTAGTTTGTTTTTATTTATTGTTAGTTAATTTAGTTTCTTGTATTTAGTTTTATTTAGTTCATTTTATTTAGTTTTAGTTTATTTAGATAGATTAGTTAGTTTAGATTATTTTTCTCTTTGGTTTTCTTAGGACCTTAGAGCGGCCAACGGAGCCGTTAAACCCGTCAGGGTGGTTCATCCCAAATGGCTTGGGTTATTTAGACAACCCCGGACCGGTTCCACTCTCTCAATTGACGGACAGACAATTTCGCCCGTCAACACGTAGTAAATGACGTGTTCATGATTGTCATCTCTGAGATGGATGAGGACACCGGCTACTAATATAGTTGATGCTGATACGTAGAGGATGTAGTCGGGATTGTAGTCAGGTGCACTAATTAAAGGTGCATTTGAAAGGGATGCTTTAAGATCGTCAAATGACTGTTGGGCATAGTCGTCCTAGTGAAAAGGGATGTC
>JASDQU010243928.1:92415-108475 GCA_032191745.1 Picea mariana
ATGAGCAGGCATGACCAGATACTCCCCCTAAGATAGGAGGGAGGTTGAGCAAGCGTCGTGAACGATGGGGGTTCTGTGGTTCCCCTATGATGTCGGACTAACTGGGTGAATGTGTGCAAAAAAGTGATGAGAGTAATATAGAAACAAGAGTCTTTGCTATGACTGTTTACACAATATATATATAATCCAAATCAAACTGTAATCAGATGTGCATCATACATAAAATGTGAAAGAAGCATATATATGTGGGTAAGAGGGTTTTGTCCGTGTGGGGGAATCAAAAGAAAGAAAATGCTCGTTTCCTAGAAGACGTAACGTCCTTCCTCTCAAATAGCACTGGACCTTCCAATAGTCCTCAATAGTGGGGGATGAAGTCGCCGGAAGAGAAACTAGTGAAAGATGAAACAATTGGTTATAATGAGAGGTAAAGGGGGCATATCCCGAAAGAGCTGGCGATATTTCCCAATAGCCACAAAAAATCCAATCAAGGTGTAATTGTAGCCCACAATTGCCACCTGGGTAGATGTCCTAAAGTTTGGTCACTAGGTACCTCGATCAAAGTGCGACATTTATATTTTTGGCCTAAGAAATGGGTCACGGGCTGGATCCCATCCAAGAGGTGGGTGCCTCAAGGGGAGACGCACAGAACAACCAGACCTCGGCCTTCAACCATTCACGGGTATCTCCATGCCTTATGGTGATTGGAACACTTGACTTGGAGGATTTTCAGTTCCCTATTTGACAACCTCTATGTTTTGACAATGTGAGAACCAGATAACGGGGAGTTATTTGGATGCCTATCCCCAAAATCCTACCTAGACTAAAAAATTATTTTGGCACCTCCTGTGGAGGAAAACTTAGTGAGTTTTTAGAAAGTTTTTATATGAAGTTGTTTTGTGAGGTTGGGGGTGCAAACCAACCTCGTTGATTAAAAATGGGGGTGGATAGTCCTATCCAGAAAAGATGGAGTATTTTTGGAATCCCTTTTTGAAGGAAACTTACTTAGACCTCCACGTTTCGAGAAGAATCTATGTGAGTGCTAAGTGACTTTTGTGTGTGAGTGAAAGTGTGCCAAGTTTTTAGTGAATTAGATGTCACCTTGCTGCATGTGGACTTCGCTTGGTCCTTACAAGAGTTTGATTACCTAATTAGCTAAATGTCTTTGGTACAACCTTGCGGAAGTCAAAATCCCTAGGAAGCTAGCATGTGGACATGTGGGTCCGTTACTATCCTTTAACTCCGTATTGTGATGTAATCTAGAAAAAGCATAAAACTATCCTAGATTGAACATGTGGGCATGTATGGGCCCGTTACAAACCTTTAAACTTCCCTAGTTTTTTGATCTAAGAAAGAAAAATTTCAAGAACTATCCTATCTTTGTAGCATGTGGGCATGTATGGGCCCGTTACAATATTAAGATATGTTTGAAAAAGAAAATTAAGAGGGGTCCCAAGAAGGGCTGTTGTCCTCTCCTAAACGTTTTAAACTTTGTTTTAAGGGAGATAAAATTGTTTTCACAATCTCTTTCTGATTCTCAAGATCGCTTGAAGGCGTGAGAGAAGAGTATACTAAATGATTGTAAATTCAACCTCTAGTCCCAATGTAAGCTTAGATGTGATTAAATATGATTGTCCACTTATGTTGTAAGTCAAAACAAGCCATCCATGTGGCAAAAAGAAAAGAAGGGAAATTGATTTTTATCCTCCTAAGTGCCTATGTGTGCTTGACTAACCCCTTTATATGATGAGGGATCTAAGTGTAGTGTAGTGTTTAGAGCATTCTTAACATCGTTTTTAAGAAGGAAAATGGCCTTCCCCACATCCCAACAACTTACAATGCAAAATTTTTCTTACATGCGCGGCCTCTAGTGTAGACAGAGGTGCACAGAGCGCAGGTGCACGAATAGAGATAGGTCTGAAAGCGCATGCATGAAGAGAATGGATGTTAGCTAAGTGCATGCACGCACGATGCACATCTGTGGGGTAGAATACTCGCGCACCTGTGACAAATGGCCGAGAAAGAAAAATCCGGATGGATTTCTCTCAATTCTCCTTTGAATTGAATGGTTAACAGGTCGGCCTAGGCTGGTTTGTGAACCTGCAAGTTAATCAAACTAAAAGAAGAGAAAAATAAACCCAAATGAGGGAGGAATTTGATACCTTTCCCTAGTGGAGTCGCCAATCTGTTGCACCCTTTTTGTCACCTTGGTGAGTAAATAAGAGGTGCTTGCATGCCTAGTTGGGTCTTGCTGAGCATGACAGCTGTAGAGGAAAGAGTTAGAGAAAGAAAAACAAAACTATAAGCAAAAATTAAACTGATAAAAACAAAAATCACAAGCATAGGGACATAGAGATAACAAACACAAAAAGACCCATGTCACCAATGTTTTTTAGGCTGATCTATTGATGAAATCAAAGCACCTAGAAGAAAGGGGACTATGAGTCCCTTCTTCCTCCAAGGGAAGGCTTTTGGACCCTCACAAACTTGCTCTCCTTACAACAAGAAAAATGAAAATGGTGGTGAAAGAACTCCTTGCAAATTCACTCAATGGAGAGGTGGATTACTCAATGAAATGGTGCCAAAGTGCTCTTGTCAAGGATTAAGTCCTTAAAACAATATAGGCAGCATAACATTACTTGAAATTCTTTCAGAAATTGAGGTGCATTCATGGCTTTTTATAGCATTGCTTTGGGATTTTGTGTAACTACTTTGTAGTGTGAAAAGAGGCTATTTAGGGCATTATTAGGTCTTTGACCAGCCTACCATTCAGATTCAGCTCATATTTGAGGGTCAAATCAGCTTGGGAGCTGATCCATAAGTGGTTGGGAGGCCGACCACTTCAATAAATGCACCGTTTAGCAGGTGCAGGGCTTTTTGCGCTAACATCCGCGCATCGTGCGCGTATGCGCGCATGCTACGTTTTTGTTCCACGCATGTGCGCACGCGCCCAACTTCTGTAAAGCGCTCTTCAATTTTTTACTACTTTATATATATTTTTTTCCCTTTTTGAATGCTGTGAGATTAATTCATGGCGATGAATGACTTCATTACTGTTTGACGATGCTGAGTTCTTGTAACCATGTGCTGACAAAATTTCAATGATAACAATCTCTTAGACCCGTTGGCGGATGTGCTAAATATGCTCAATGAATCTGGTGGCAAGAGGAAGTGCAACATAAATGGGTCCCAAGGGTTGGAATCCCAATCCCACCTGAAATGGGCTATAAGCGGTGGAGTTATGGAGAGCCCTTTTGTAACTATGTTGAACATAGGGGAGACTCTCATCCCATGTATGTGGATTCTTAGAGTTGTACATGCGCATAATGTGCACACTCATCTGATTGATGACCTTTGTTTGGCCATATGTTTGGGGGTGGAAAGAAGTGGATTTTTTGAGTTTGGTGTCCAACATTGACTAGAGACTCGACCAAAATGTGTTGAGGAACCTGTTGTCCCGGTCAGAGATGATGGTCTATGGTATCCCAAAGTTGACCCACACTCATTTGAAGAATATCTTGGTAGTATCTTCTGCTGTGATATTATTCTTGCAGGTTGTGAGGATGTCCATCTTTGTAAAATGATCAATGACCACAAATACACAATCATTTCCTTGCATGGTGAATGAAAGGCCAGACATGTAATCCATTGATATGGATTCCCAAGGATTCTCGGGAGTAGTAAGAAGGGTGTATAAGACTTTCTTCTTGATGGTTGGCTTGGAAATGGCATAGACAGTGTAAGTTCTGATATACTTGTTGAAGTCCTATCAAAGTTTTGGCCAATAAAAATGTTTATGAAGAATGACCACAATTTTCTCCACACCAAAATGTCTTTCCATTAGAATGTAGTGGGCTTCCTAGATCATCTTTGCAAGCTCGCATGTAGGAACAAAAAGATGGCCCATGTGGCATAATAGTTCGTCTTGAATGTGAAAATCGGTGAAAGTCGTGCCTCTACCCAAGAGCTGATAGGTGGTTGTGAAGTACGGATATTGCTGATAAAGTTGGGCCACTCAGATGCTTCATGTCCACAAGAATGGAGCAAAATGGTGAGTGCAACCATAGGAGGTTGACTGAGGAAGTCAATGACATGATTTGAGATACATGTCTTATACTTGATGTTGAGATGGAAATGCTACAGGTAGGTGGACGACTTTTGATGGCAGTCGTTCTGGGATTTCCCCTGTGTCTATATGAATTGTTGAGGCTTGTGATCAATATGCATGATCGTCTCCTTTCCTAGAATGTAATGTTTCCATTGACGACAAGATTGAAAAATGGAATACATTTCCTTGCCATAGGTGGGGTATTTCTAGACAGTATCTGAGAGTGTCACACTATGGTATTCCACCAGATGACCATGCTAAGATGGAACTGCACCCACAACATAGTCATATGCATCAGTCTCAATCTCAAATGGTTGTTGCATATCGGGAAAGGAAAGTACTGGAGATAAGCACAAGTGATGCTTCAGATCATCAAATTCTCATTGTTGTTCCTTCCCCCAAATGAACTTTCCCCTTTCATTGCCCTTGGTCACCTGGACAAGGGCCCTGCAATAAGGGAGAATCCCAACACGAACCGTCGGTAGAAGTTGTATATTCCTAAGAATATATGAATCTTAGTTAGTTTGGTTGGGGATAACTAGTCACATATGACTTGGATCTTATTTGGATCAACATGTACCCCATGCTCATCAACAATGTAGCCCAATTATTGGACCTTGTTCATGCCAAAGGAACACTTTTCCAAGTTGGCATATAGCTTGTGCTGCTGCAGAGTGCTCAAAACCTGCTAAATATGCCGCATGTGCTCCTCTCATATTCTGCTGAAGATGAGGATGTCATCCAAATATACCACCACAAAGGACTTGGTGAAGGGTCTCAATACATCATCCATCAACCGCATGAAAGTGGTTGGTGCATTTGTTAAACCAAAGGGCATGAATAGCCATTCAAAGAGACCTTCTTTAGACTTGAAGGTTGTCTGCCATACATTAGTTGGTTCGATGGGAACTTGGTGGTAGACAATATTTAGGTCAATCTTACTGAAGAAATTTYCCCCCTTGAGTTGGTCAAGAAGGTCATCAATCCTGGGAATGGGGTATCGGTTCCTGATTGTGATTTTGTTTAAGGCTCTGTAACCAGTACAGATTCGCCAAGTCCCATCCTTCTTCTGCACYAGTACAATTGGGCTTCTGCAAGGGGAGGAGATGAGTCTGATGTGCCCCTTTTGGAGAAGCTCTTGGATATGACACCTGATTTCATCATTTTCCATCAGCGAGAAATGATAGACTATTCCATTAGGTAGAGGTGTGTCGGGGGTCAGATCAATTGGATGCTTGACTTGGCAATGTGTCGGTACCCCTGTAGGTGAGGAGAAGATATATTTGTATTCTTCCATGATCCCATTCACTTGATTCTAATGCAAAGAGAGGATTTATGTATATGCCACAAGTGTGGCGATGACCTTCTACTTACTGTGAGCATGGATCATAAAGAAGATGAACTTGTTGGTATGTGAAATTACCTTACTACATTGCTTAGTAGAGATTAAATAAATAGCAGTAGGGGACGCTACCTATGGTATCCTGTAAAATTGTCTACCCAAAGTAATAATAACATTGTGCGGTATAGACTCATACAAAACATGGCGCTTCCACAAATATGGTTTTCCTAAAATAACATCACAAACTTCAAGGGGAGAAATATCACACAGTACCTCATCTTTGAAAGGCTTGATGTTGTAGGGAAGATGACACTGTTGGCTGACACATAGATCTCTTCCTTGGTGAAGCCAGTCGATGGTGTAGGACTACGGGTGTGGTGTCATTGGCAGGTCCATCTGCTTGACGACCTTTACTAAAATTAGGTTCTTCTGACTACCTCTATCGAAAATGAAATGAAGCGAAGCCTCCTTTACCCACATCTGCAAGTTAAAGAGGTGTTCCCCTTCCTCTGGTTC
Source organism: Picea mariana (assembly GCA_032191745.1). Taxonomy (NCBI): domain Eukaryota; kingdom Viridiplantae; phylum Streptophyta; class Pinopsida; order Pinales; family Pinaceae; genus Picea; species Picea mariana. The sequence continues at coordinate 98,379 of JASDQU010243928.1, forward strand.
TTTTGGTTCACTTGGCCAGACTTTGGTGGTAGCAACAGTGGCACTGGGTTCAACATCGATAATATAATTCCCTCCTTCAGGATTTGATTTGGAATCAGAATCGATGTCTGATTCGAAATCCTTCAGTTCGTCCATGAGTGACTATTTGGAGCGTAATTCTTCGGTGTTGTTCCAAGGGATTTTATGGTACTCGCACCATTTTCCCGTGTCCTTCTTTGTCTTCTCATTACCCTTCTTACATTTTGGCTTGGAATGGTTTTCCTAAGGATGACCATCTCGACTTGGTCCCTTTCTCTATGCATTGGTGCCACCTCTTCCCTGCTTCGGCTGCAAGGGGTTTGCAAATCCAAACTCTCGTCTTTTCTGCTTAAATTTTTGCTTGATATTGACAGTGTATCTATAAATCATTCCCAATGAGGTGATTTCCAGAAACTCCATTTCTATTTGAATGTATCTATGAAAATGTATGTGGTATTTGAGAACCATATGACACTCAAAATATTTGATACCCAATTTGGTGCGTAGGGTATGGAAAATATTGGTGAAATATGGTATTGTCTGGTCCCTTTCTCGACGTAGGGTGGTCCATCTGGTGTACTGGTCCTCGTAGCTTCCAGCAAGGTAGTATTGTCCTTTAATGGCATCCCAGAAGGAATCCCATGTAGGGGCCACCACAAACATTGTAGATTCCTCTATGGCCCTTTGCTCATATTAAGTATCCCACCAGTCTTTAACATGGGGAACGACCTTGAGGAGTGCAAAAGTGATCTTTTCCCTATCGGAAAAATTGTGGACCGAAAAATACCCTTCAAGCAGATTCAACCATTTATCTACAACATCTGCATCTACCAGTCCTTAAAATAATGGAATATAAAAATTTACATGTACCTTGAAGGGGGTTGCGTGTCCACTTGATGAAGATGCTTCTCCTGTGGGCAGCCGTCGAAGGATCTGCATGAAGTTGTCCATCATTTCATTCCTTTTTCAAGCGAGATCTTCCTCGAGCAACATTTTAATTGGATCTCCTACTCCATCATATTTATTTTCTTCCCCCATGGGTTTTTGTCAATCTCAGCGTGACTAATCTTGCAATGGCTCGATTGGTTCAAGTCCCAACTTCTTGTACCCAGATCTTATTGGGGACATGCACGAATAAAAATAAATAAATAGCAGACCGCTTTGATACCACTGATCCATATTTAGGAGTGGAATGAACTGATTAACATATTGAATACAAAAAACATAGATATATGAAGAATAACAAATATATCTAGTGAACAATATCTTCTATTGAATAATGAAATAGGCTGAAACTGTAAAACTGTAGAACTGAAACACTTGCTCAAATGGTGGTAGTTATCACTAAGGAGAGATGTGGTTGCTAGGTGCATTTTTTCGAGTAGAATGAATTATAATGAGGCTCTAAAGGCCTTTTCTATATTACTCATGAATTCAAAAACCATAGACATCCAAAAACCTAACCCTAGGAGGAGAAACATCAAAAGTCATGTGGGCTCCTATGGGTAAGTTTGTACCTCAAATTCTCAAGGTCTTAACTTTTTCATATGACCTCTGTTTTAGGCGCGTGATAGCCCGTTGAAAAGGTATTTTAGAGAAATACACATTCTACCATCAAAATCTTACTTAGTCTGTAGTTTGATTGTGGCAAGCCAAAAAAACATTGTTTAGGCCTCCAAAACAGCCCTAGAAGTACAACAAGATGTGCTGACATGAAAAAATACAAAATATGCCAGTTGGATTAGGTTAGAGGCCATCAATGTCCACCTGGAAGATGTGTAGGGATTCAGAAAACCCCAAAAGTGTAGAACCCACAATTACAAAGAAGTATAGAAGAACGTGTTGAACTAAAAATGGACAAGAGGAGCTAGTTGGAATAGGTGGGTGGACACCAATAGCCAAAGGGATCAATGACGTCAACTTGCCATGTTATATCTTTGAAAATTTCTCAAAACTGTCGAACTATCAAACTCCTTATAGGTCCACGTCACTTGGTGACATCATCATGTCACATCACTTTGACACCCAGGACTTTGATGATTTCTTCACATTGGCACTTTGTCAAAACCCCTGAACTGCCAACTGTCAAAGAGGTCAACGTAATCTTCGAAGTTTCAGTATGTTGGCAATTCGATAGATCTATTCTCATTTGTTTACTTAAAAAAATCTCGAATCTCCAACTGCCAATGACCACTTCCTGTAGCTTTGGGACTTTGATGATTTTGCTGCTGAACACGCCACAACCTCCAAACTGTCGAACATTTATTAATTTGAGGACACATGTCCCTGGAAAATGGATGGTCTGGATTGGTTCCGAACTTCGGGACTTCGACAATTTTCTCGACTTATAGCTAGTTCTCTAGTTAGAACTTGTAGCCACCTAGATTTGCAGCTATTTGTCTACTTATAGCTTGTAGCCACCTTTCGGTTGTAGCCAGAGGTTAGGCGAAAGAGCCATAAGGTTGAAGAGCCATGTTGTGATTGATCTGATGATGCATTCTCTTTGAATTCCTTCACCACTTAAGTCTTGGTTGTGCTTCCAGTACAATGGTGAGAGCCTTCTCGTGGAAACTGTCATGGTGTTCAATGCTATATTTCCATTTCCTTTCCAAAATAGAGGCTCCTGTAAAAAATTCCCAAGTGATAGTCACATTCGACTCCTCCATTTTTTTAGTCGACAGAATAGTACATTCATTTTCGATAGTGGAAGTGAGTTATTTCATCTGGACATATTCTTCTTGCACCGTTTGCCATAATTTGTGAAGCTCTTTCTTTTAAACCCTGGTGGATTCATCCATTGCATCCAACCATTCATATTCGTCCTGAATTTATGAAAAATTAGCAGCCTACTCAACTGGGCTAATCATAGTTTTGGCTTCTGCATGCATGGTATGGAGTTGTGCGCACAATTATGTGATTGGTTGGCTACATCGGTCCAGCAAACCAACTCATTTGTTGACCATGTTGAAGAGATGAAGATACTCATAAACACGAGCATGAAATGAGGACTAGACCAGATTTCCCTTTGCAACTTCCTACGTAAGATTTTTCATAATTTTTTTGGGTTGCTTCATTTCTTTCAATTTAATCACAACCAAATACCACTGCAAAGTATACATCTTTATAGCTAATTGGGACCAGGAACCGGTAATAAACTCAACTCATTGCAAAGGCACAACTGGAGTGATATCTTCATGTAGCTCGAGCACCATATGTTGAAAAGTGGGAAAATATTGGACTAGTTTATCTGACATAGCCACAATGGAGGATTCATCTTGCACATGTGATTCATGCTCGTATTCCACATTTGAAGAGGTAATTGTGAAAACATATCATAGTTGTTGTACTTGTTGTGTGATTTTGTTGTTTTTTTGCTCAACTCCAATGATCCACTTCTCCAACTGGTCAGTAGAAGTGAAAAAAATATGAAAAAGTTGTGGGGTATCCCATGTGGAAAGCTCTGCATTGGTAAGAAAGGGATTGAAGGAAAACCTTCAAGTAAGCAATTGACTTCTCACAACATAAAATTCTGAAAAGCTGGGGGTACCAACACCATATGGACTAGCTGAGGGAGATCTGAAGCTCCATGCAAGCTGGTCTTGGACCTCCTGCAAAAGCATTTCAACCACACCAATTTGATCCAAATATAACTTGAGGATAGATTGACACTTTTTGGGGCCCTGTAGCATGGGCACAATCTGTTCCTTGGCGAAACTGGCACTGTGATCCAAGTGTGTATCTTCCAAGGAATCTGTCTATGTATCAGGATAATCTACGTCCATTTGTGTGTGTACCTTTAGATTTCTCTCCAGCTCGGAATGGATAGAATTTTTTGGTTGCATATCTAGGAGGAATTGGCTCTACGAAACCTGGGGAACATAAGACAGTAATGGAACGATGGTTTTAGTAGTTTTAGTAGAGGGGTAGGTAGAATCTGGAAAGGTGGTGTCGAAATGGGTGTGAGTAAGGGATGGTGCAGTCATGCATGGGACATTAGTAGGTAAGGTATGTTTTTGGATGGGTAGTTCCTCAAGGATGGGGGTAGATTTATGCTTCACTAGAGGGTCGCCGATGATGGTTATTACATGAACCGATGAGGGAATGTGGGTAGTGGTGTGTATCATAGGTGTAGCAGTGTAGATGGGAGGTGGAAGGGAAGACAAAGGCATGGAATTGATGATAAGGGGATCAATAGAAGAATTAAAGGAGGAATCAATGCAATTCTTTTTCAAAGGAAAGGTAGAAGTAAATAATTCATGTAATTTCTTACCTGAAATAGTTACGTCATCTAGAATAGAAGAGAATGGGATTTGCATTGTTCCCCCAAGTAGAATTTATTCTTCTCCTTTGTCTTCCCCTTCCTTTGAGATGGAAGTTGTTCGTTCTTTCTTTGTTGAGTTGGTACCTATGTCAGGAGTTGGCATAGTAGAATATCGTTGCATTATGGCAGACATCGTGTAGGAGACACTCAACCACTTCTTTTCTACAGTGACACCCAACCATGAGGTGAAATCCTTGTCAAATGTTTCCTCATCTAGATAGAATGGTAAATGGGTCATATGGAAGAGAGTTGGAGTAGCTCTAAGATAGCGCATAAATGTATGATTGCAGCTCATCCTAAACCAGATGTGGTGAGTGTGCATTTTTAGTAGCTTCTGTGGGGTTTGTGGCCTTTGTGTTGCAGTGATGAGGTCATTATACCACTGTAAAATGGCTACAGTGTGAGTTGTCTTATTGGTGGTCACAATGAGAACATTCCAAGGGTCGAAAAGTTTAGCGATATGACTGTTAGGGGTGTGGGAGATTGTATGACCCTTCAATGATTTTCATTTCAACATAGTGAATGTTAATAATAAGTAGCCATATATGAAGTAACCAACCTTCTGATACACATCTGTGCAAGCCTAAAACATTTCTATGAAAAATTATTTACACCAATTTAATGGTGTGCCATTTTTGGTAAATTCTGTTGGATTACTGAGAGGGGGGGTGAATCAGTAATAGAGAAATCTTATCCTTTTTAACCATATAATGCAAGTGTTATATCAATGTAGCATTATCATCCAATATTTGCATAGTAAATAAAAAATGAACAAATTAACAATCATATACATACATAATACACCTTTTTTTACGTGGAAACCCAAAGTGGGAGAAAACCACAAAATGTTTTTTCTAATATGTATTGAAGAATTGCATTCATTGGAAGCACCAAATTCCTTTGTTTTCCAACTACAACTAGAAGGAGGCTCCAACCCCCTAGTTTCTCAGGCTACAATCTGAGGGAAGCTCCAACTCCCCAATTCTCTGGCTACAACCAAAAGGAGGCTACAACCCCCTATGTTCTCTGGCTACAAATGGAAGGTGGTTACAACCACCTTCCCTTGCCCCATCCAACCTCCCTGACGTATAAGTAGAAATATGGAACCACTGTCACACTATTACTGTGAGATATACTACTGTAAAACTATACCAATAAACCTGCACCAAACAACCTGTACCAATAACCTGAACCATGTATCAACCGTGCATTAACCTGTACCTCAACCTGTACCATAAACAAGTGCATCAACCATGCAACAACCTGTATTCAAATTGTACCATAAAAAAAATGCATCAACCATGCACCAACCTGTACCTCAACCTGCAAACCTTCCTTAAATTTAACAACAAGAGACTAGCATTTTCAACAAACTTTACTTTAGTCTATGACTAGTTTTTGATTAGTCAACAACCCTAACTTGAAATAATCATAACTATGTACCTGTAATTAATAAAGATATGAAAATAGTACAAAATGTTATTCAATGTGTTTTATTCAATTCCTCCAAGTGTCACTTCTTGGAACCTCTCATAAAAGGAATTATAGAAAAAATGGCATACCTTGCTGAATTTTGGCTTATTCTAGAGAGCGAACTTGTAGAGCGTGCCCCACATAGAATATTTGTTGTATGGATCTAAATTTTTTACATAGAATACTACAAAATATACTATAACCAACACATTTTTTATTACTAAATTTGGATCTATTATGAATAATTTATGACGTTTGTATCCGAAACACCTGTTTTAGACTAGTTTCAGGACTAGCCACAAACCTATTTTCCACATAGTGTAATTCCAAAAATACAATGACCCACAAGCTGAAATTCATACCACAAGTACATGGATATGTTTCCTCATTGGAATCCCAATTTCACGGTCTGAATCATTCTAAAAATTTTTTTATTGCGAAAATGGTGAGATGAACTGTAAATAACACACCTTAGAAAGCATCAACAAAAGACTTTATCCTCCCTTGAATTTCGACCTTCTTTACTTCACCTTCCCTCTGAAATTCGGCTTATATATACTTTGGTTACCTCAGTCACCTGTAGATATTCAATATTCTCAAGTGTAATTAAAATGAGAGAGCCTTGTCTCTTATTTATACTTTCATGTAGCTTCCTCAAGGGGTTACCTTTTAACCATCTTAACCCATTTTCCTTATTTTAGGGCTAACCCACTTCTAACCACTTTCCATAATTAGAAAGTTCTCCATTTATTTTATTATTTAAATAATCCTCCTTGACTTTGTCACTTCACTTTATTATTTAAATAATCCTCTTTGACTTTGTCACTTCACTTTATTATTTAAATAATCGTCTTTGACTTTGTCATTTCATTTTATTATTTAAATAATCCTCTTTGACTTTGGCACTTCACTTTATTATTTAGATAATCCTTTTTGACTTTGTCACTTCATTTTGTTATTTAAATAATTTCTTCTTTGCAAACACTTTGACTTCTTTGACCTTTTGGGGCTTCAATCCAACATATGAGGGTCCTCCAAATTCATAAGGCCATAACTCTCAAACCATTAGAAGTTATGTGATGTTCCACATACCACCAGAAATGGCATGACATGTAATATCCATCTAGAATAGTCTTACCTACAAATATATCAAAACTCATACCATTATACATCAAACAAACTTGGGTCCATTACCCAAACCTTTGTGCTACCATAATTTTCTAGCAGACTTTCTTCATTAAGGGTTGAAATCAATGAAAACCAACCCAATTAATCAACAATCTCCCCCTTTGGCATTGATGTCAACACTCTAATGCAATACTGAAATCATATCACTCATGCTCCCCCTAGAACCATTCCTGCATCTCTATGACCAACGCTCCCTCTGGAACCATGCCTCTGTCCTCTAAATATGATAAATCTATCCCCCTTTGTCATCAATAGCAAAGGTATCTTTCCATTAGGGTCTGCTCCCCCTAACTGACTCGTCTAATATCCCAAACTGAACTGTCCTATTTATGGTGCTTCCTCGTGTACATCTAAGACATATAAGATAAGCATTCAAAATCATTCATTTTGGAGTAGAAATAACTTCAAGTCTCTAGCGAAGATACTCAAAGGCTTCCCATGGAAGAGGTTTTGTAAAGATGTCTACCACTTGTTCTTTTGTGCCCACATATTCAACTCTGATGTTGTTTTCTGCAACCTGTTCCTGTAGAAAGTGATACTTGATTGGAATGTGATTCATCTTGGAGTGCATCACCGGGTTCTTTGAGATACTGATGGTGCTTGTATTATCACAATAGATTGAAATGGGCTCATCATACTCAACCTGTATATATGTCAGAGTTTTTTTCATCCATAGAAACTATGTACAACATGTTGATGCTGCAATATACTCTGCCTCGACTGTAGAGAAAGATAATTATGATTATTTCCTTCTTAGCCATGATACTAAGCACTCACTCAAGTAGAACGCTTCTCCACTGGTGCTTCATCAGTCATCAACACAACCTACCCAATCTGCATCTGTGTAGGCAATAAGTGATAGATCCTTTCTTTTTGAATACCATAATCCAAACTCTTTTGTTCCTTTGATATATCTGAAAATCATCTTCACTGTTAATACATGTGATTCCTTTGGTGCTGCTTGAAATCGTGCCACCTGTCCAACTATCTGCATTACATCTGGTCTGGATGTTGTCACATATAGTAGGCTACTAATCATTGATCTGTATTGCCTCTGATCTGTAGACTTTGAATCATCATCTTTTCTCAAATTGAAACTAGTTTGCATGGGAGTGATAATTAGTTTGCAATCTTCCATTCTGAACCTCTTTATCATTTCTCTGATATACTTGGTTTGAGAAATAAAAATTCCTTGGTTGCTTTGACATATTTAAAGACCCAGAAAGAAGGCTAGTTCTCCAAGTAATGACATTTCAAATTCATTCTGCATGTCCTTTGAAAATTTCTAGCTTAACCTGTCATCAATACTTCCAAAAATAATATCATCAACATAAACTTCAATTAATAAAATACTATCTTGAGTTACCTTGATGTAGAGGTTGTTTTCTGCACTTCCTTTTCTGAACCTTGCCTATTGTATATATTTATCCAATCTAGAGTACCATGCTCTAGTATCCTGTTTTATACCATACAAGGCCTTCTTTAATTTACACACATAATTTGCGTTCTCTGACAACTGAAATCCTTCTGGTTGTTCAATGTATACTTCTTCTTCAAGTTCCCAATTCAGAAAAGTTGATTTTATGTCCATCATATACACTTTAATATTTTTGGAGCATGCATAAGCTAAAATAAATCAGATTGTTTCCATTCTGGCAATTGGAGAAAATGTCTCTTCAAAGTCGATTCCTTCAACCTATGCATATTCTTTAGATACCAATCTAGCTTTGTTCCTTGTAACCTATCCATCTTCATTCAATTTATTCCTGTAAAACCACTTTGTGTCGATCACATTCTTATCCTTTGGTATTGGAACCAATTCCCAAGTGTCATTTTTCTCTATTTGATCCAATTCTTCATCCATGGCCTTTTTTCAAAATTCATCCTTGTTGGCCTCTTCAAAACAGGTTGGTTCAATCATACATGAGAGTGCTAGGTGCATTTTTTCTGGTGAACAAATTCTTCTTCTAGTCTCAACTCCTGCATCTTTGTTTTCAATAATCTGATCTGAAGCATGATTCTTMTGTACTCATCTGCTAGGTGTCTTTGGAGGCACTTGCTGAAATTTCTCTTTTGCTTCTGTTGGATCCTCTTCATCTTCCCCTTCTAATTMTTTTCATCTTCTGCTTCTTCTTTGTAAACCTGTTCCATTGATTCATTTTCTTCTTCCTTTAATTCTTGTCYATCTGTTTCATCAATTGTTACGTTGATGTTTTACACAAATTTGTTCAATATTAGGTTGTAACACTTGTATTCTTTCCTTGTACTTGAGTAACCAACAAGTAATCCTTTATCCACATGAGAGTCAAACTTTCTCATTCTTCCATATTCTCTTTTGATGTAGCATTTGCTTCCAAAAACCATGAAGTGCTTCACATTTTCTGGTCTTCCTTTCCATAGCTCATATGAAGTTTTGTCAATGTTGTTTCTGAGCATTACTTTTTTTTGAATGTGAACTACTATATGCACTACCTGTGTCCAAAAGATATCTGTCAATTTGGAAACCATTAGGATTGTTTGAGCCATTTCTTGTACTGTCATGTTCTTTCTTTCAACAACTCCATTCTGTTGAGTTGTCCTAGCAACGACGAATTGATTTTTTATTCCATGCCTGTTGTAGTAGTCCATAAATTCATTTGAAGTGAACTCACCTCCATTATCAGATCTCAATCATTTGATTTTTGAATCCGTTTCATTTTAAACCATTTCCTTGTAGACCTTGAAGTTTTCAAAAGCTTCTGACTTATTCCTGAGAAAGAAAACTGCAATCATTCTTGTATAATCATAAACTAATAACATGAAGTATTTCTCACCTTTTAAACCATTAGTTGTAGTTGGTCCAACTAGATCAATATGCACAATTTCTAGTGGTCTTGTCGTTGAATATTTTTTTGATTTAAACATGGTCTTTGTTTTATTCATTGTTGACAATGCTTTCATAAAGTGTTGGTTAGTTTCGTGATCTAGGGAATTTCTCTAATTGCTTCCCTTTTGCTGACTTTGACAAGGTTATCAAAATGTATGTGACCCATTCTTCTGTGCCATAGCCAACTTTCATCTTCCTTTCCTAGGAAACACTTTTCATTTCCAATTTCAC
>JASDQU010243930.1:816-14724 GCA_032191745.1 Picea mariana
TGTGGATCTCTCGAGCAACGGTTAGACGAAGGGGACTTGATGAAGTTATCGCATTCGCATCTACGATTGTAAGTACTGCTGTCGTTATTCTCATTAATATGACACGCTTGGCCTGTTTCTTTCTAGTTTGTGTCTGATCTCACATGAACTTATCATTGATAGATAGATCTATTTTCAAACTAATATCAATAGAGTAGGAAGTGGTCGTATCTTGTTTGCCTACAGGACTCAGCGAGGAGTAAAGGATTGGAGCTCAACTCGGAGCGTGCAGGGACAAATGTCGATAAAGAGGTACTTATATTCTCCTTCCTTCTCATGTGTTAGTTTGTATAGATTTGAAAGGAAGTCAGTTTCCATGTTAAGCATTTTCTGTCTTAGAGTTAGGGTCAAGCTCTTTCAGGCGATCTACCTGTTCGCAAGAAGATTTTCCTACAACAGGTGGTTGCAAGAATCAAGTGTCTGCAACCTTAGCTGGGACATAGATCTGTGATTATATCGCTTATAGAGTACTTAGCATAGATCATTTGCCAATATTCAACCCTTATTATACTTCGTATATAGAATAGAGCATCGCAAGATTCACTTAGATCTAAGGTATTTCAGCACTTAGCAATAGTAAACAGATAAGATTCGGTAGATCAACACTAAGCATCTTCATACATGTTATATCTAACATTCACACACCTCTATAAGCACAAATCATAAGTAGATCTACCTAAATATATCAAAGCACTTATCAAAATAAAGGATAAACACATCAAGTCGAAGAACAAATCATAACACATAGATTTATGTGGTTCACCCCCACCCTGGGGCTACGTCCACCAACTCTTCTTCTTTATTAGCGTCTTCAATCGGTTACATCACAGAGCCACCAAAAACATTCTTCGCATAGGACAAAATATCTACGTAGCTATCTAGATCCTTCTTCCTTACATAACATCACAAAGCCTTCCACAACTCCTTACAACGACTTGCACTTAGCTCTGCAAGCCTCTTACAGTCATGCACAAAGCACTTACAAAATCTATTAGCACTTAGCTTACATCACATACATCCCTATATCTTCCAATAGATGCCTAGATATCTATTTATACATTACAAAATTGGTCCTAAGCGTGGGTAAACCCACAGGACGAAATCCCTTACTCATTACATATTCCCCAAAACCCAAAAGGGACCCAAAAGTGGGCCGAGATTCCGCAATCTCCTCTTTGTCTGGCGCTCCATCTTCGATAGGCTGTCAAAGTCCCAAAAATGGTGAAGCATGACCAAGTATCTCCCAAAACTTGGTCAAGGGCCAATAGGCCCCCAACACTCACCTGTGACTCACCCCGAGTCACTCTGGTCTGATCAATTCTGCCTTGAATTCCTTGAGCTTGGCTCAAGCTTCTTCAACCTACTGTTGTGCTACGACCTCTTGCTCGAAAAACTCCTGGATGAGTGCGTCATTAATGGGTCCCTCTAGGTGCTATTATGCTGCACTCACAACCTGTTCTAGCTCTACTCCTTGGATTTCAACCTCTGTGAACAATTGACATGCCTTATCTTGCACTGGTTGAATTTGTTGAGTAACTTCCATCACTTTGCTCTGGATCGTATGGATCTGCTGCTGGGCTGAGTGCTGTTCATGAGATATCTTCATTCTTTCTATGGGTGACAGGGCCTTGAGCTGCATCTGTAGCTTTTTAGCTTCATACTTTGCCTCCTGTAGCTGCGACTCAAGTTTATATAACTCTGGGTTTTTGGTGAGGTTCTCATATGTCTGGGCACTGTGGCTACTCAACTGCTTGCACTCTAAGGCAAGAGCTTTCAATCTGTTAATTGCGCTATGGGCAGTTATTTCTCTTTGGTCTCTGATCTCCTGAGGGGTCTCAGGTACTACGTGAAGCTCGAGATCTGCAATGCGCTGCTGGAGCTTCTGAATTACTCCTTCCAGTTGTGCCACCTATTGTCGAACCCGTTCTTCTGTCTGTACTTCGACGACAGTCATAGAGTGAAGTGCTATGTTGACTAGTTCCTTTATCTCGAGTTTCTTTATGAGCAACTATTCCTTGCTTTGCTGCAACTCTGCTTTCTCTACATCCCATTTTGCTTGGAGAGCAATCTTTTCTCATTCTAACGTGCTGCGCTGCTCCATAAGAACTCCCTGTACCTGTGTTAAATCTTGAGTGGCTTGCATTGTTTCTTCTTGAGCCCGTCGAAGGAGAGATTCGACTGTATCAACAATCCGGTGGAGTTGAGATGGATCATCCCCTGGTTCTGGTGTTCCTACTATCATAGGTGTAGTGGAGACTGCGCGGATAGACTGTAGTGCCTTCTGCACCCCTTGGAGATCTATCTCAATATGATTATACATCTGCTCCTTCTTCACCTCCTATGTCTATACTATCTCCAACGCAACATTGCTCAGGTGTGCAACGATGAAATTGAAGTCATCTGGGGTCAATGTGGTCTGTAGCTTAGTCATGGGAGCTTTGGAATTATTCTGGGAAGAAGGTTTCTGAGGTGAACCCTTCCTCTTCTTGAAAATCTCTGCTTCGTCTCTGTGCTTCTGTTCGACTTCTTCTAATTCTTCACCATCACCCTCTTGCTTTAGCGTGATGGAATCAGTCTTCACCGAGCCACTACTTAAGTCTTTCACTTCATTGATATTCTGTCGCATGCTAGGTCTGGGTAGATCCTGTGCAGTTTCTGGACTGTCTACATCAAATATGTCTGCAGGATCAGATGGAACAAGGAGGTCTGCCAACCATTCTTTTGTGATCTCCTCCAGATCTTCTTTTGTTAATCTATAATAGGATCGTAACTATTTCTTGTGCTCATCAGCACATGCTGTGATGTAGATAAAGTGTCTATCTGCACTTAACTTCATCAGGGGCTGAAACCTATAGAGGGTGTTCAGAGTGATGCGCGGTGTAGACTGGATAGCTACTTTCAACTGATTATAATATGAATGAAACATGACATTTGAATACCATTGTTTATTCATATCGTTCGAGTACCACAGGGTACTGAAATTCTTGGCCAATGGTTCAAATGGCTCGATGTCCGGGAAGGTCACACCTTCCGACATCTCTCACGCAATGAAAGCAACCAGGATCAGAAGCCAACTGAAATGGAACTCATATCCTTGGTCCTGGGCTTCTCTACAGTTGAGCTCCAATTGGTTTACCAAGTACCACACACAATTCATCTGTAGGCCCTCTGTGCACTTTCCTGTGAGGTCTACTATGAATCCAGTGACTTGGGTTGGTCGGTTCTTATGAACTAACTTTCTTGCGATCAGCTGGCAGGCGAGGCGTACTGCACTGTTCTGAATAGAGGCTACCTTGTATCCGCGCGTGCTCTTCTCGACATCGCCATAAGTCTCTTTTATTTTCTGTGCTAAGTCTTGGTCTGTAGTCTTTCCAGGGTAAGCATCATGTGGGTCAGGGCCTTTCATGCTCAGCCTAGTGATCCGATGGATCAAGGTCGGGTCCACTGTGATACATCGGTTCATCCATAAATATCCTCCATGGTAACCGGATAATAACAACTTAACACATGCGTTCACTTCTTGATGTTGTCCGAAGTGCAGGATATTCATAACATTAAGCATGGTAGACTGCGCAAGGTTATGGGTCCAAGGCTGGGGGATAATCTTTGAATTCTTTCCTTTCGTCTTGGTCAGATACTTATGCGGGGAGAGCATACTGTAAGCTTTACGGTCTCCAAGGTTGAAGTCACTAAACTTCAACGCTTCTATCTTATCCTGGTCTGTGTGAACTACACGTATCCCTTTCGGGAGGTAAGCAGTGATCAAGGCATATTCAAAATCTTTAGGCACGCTATCTCTATTCACTATGTCGCTTAGAGGAGGTATATATGCAGGTAAGATGCTTGGAATCAACTTATCATTCACGAGATCGTCTCTATGCTTTGTTATAATCTCTATCATGATTCTGGAAGTTCCTGCTCCATGAGAAGTCGATGGAGAATCTTGGACTCCTCCTGTCAATAATGCTTGCACACCTGCATACATCCTTCTTTTCGACATGACTTTCTCGGTCCTGAGATCAACGAGTACTTCCTTCGCAGATTCTTCAAGTGCGCTAATATCCTTAGACATACACACTCGGGGTTAATAATACCGGGTTCATGAAGTAATGTAGACACAACAATAAGATGGAAAGTAAGGACATAATGATCACTGGACAATCTTAACCAAGGTTGCGAGCTCAAATTATCAATTTGGAAAAAGTGTTCTTCGTGCATGGTGCGACGGGATAAATAGGAAACTCAGCAACATATTGCTTGCAATGGGTATGAGGCTTCATTAACTCTTGTTCTGTCCGTTATGGCATGGTCCATTGGTCAGGTGGTGAGCCATAAATGTTTTTCCAGCATTTGGAGCATCAGTCGAACGGATATATCGTCCCCAACGACTATATTGCTTCGCCATGACGAAGTGACCTATGTCGCTATTCTGATATCTCGACGAAGTTCAAATTCTGCAAATTTTCCTTCTGCGAGGCTCCCTCTAGAACCTTCTATAATTTTTCAATCTTATCCCTCTTCATACTTATCTTTCTAGCCTTCCTTCTAGTGAGCTTTGTCTCAATATTCTTCTTTTCCTTCTGATTCTTATCTTCTTTAGATATAGTTACTACACACTGCTGAGAATCTTTCAGGGTTAACATCTCTTCTACCTCTGGAGTAAGTACTTTAGTCTTCTGAGGGTATTCTAGTGGTCTTGCAAATTCAACATCAAAGTCTCTAGGGTCAAATAGCTTTGATCCATTTTCCTGTTCTTTAATCAATTGAGTGATCTTTCTGGTCATGAAATCTTTTAACTCTTGTTTTTTCTGTTCCGAGGCTTCCTCTTCTTCTTTCCATCTGGCTTGATATCTTTCAATCCAAGGTTTCCCTAGTAACATGGTAAATAGGGTGCTATTTTCAATACATTTGATAATCTCAAAATCTTCCTTTGTCGAAGTTCCAATGACAGTCGTAGATATCTGAGCAAGCCTCCCACATAAACTTACCAGCTTCCCTCTGAATAGTCCTATTCCTCCTAATGAAGGATCATAACAGGCTTCCCTATAGCTTCCCAAGTTCTTTCTAGGATAATATTCACTTGTGTCTCTTCATCAAGAAAACAATCAATGTCGAAGTCCCCTATTCTTGCTTCAATGCATTCTTTTTCTTTGAAAATATCTGATAATCTGACATGTTGATGGTCATTTAGGGTCTCCTTCATTTGTATCAATACTTTCTCTGATTCTTCCTGGGGTTCTACCTTTTCTGGATCTGTCTTAGGGTTTTCTTGGTTCACATTCATTCCTTCAAGCTTAGCGATCATTCTAGGGCAATCCAACACTTCATGGCCCATAGCCTTACAACAAAGACAACTAGGTCTTCTTCCGGGGCTTTCCTTAGCAAAATGTCCTAGTCTTCTGCAACTGTAACAGAGGGTCAATCCCATGTTTCTTTTAAATGGTCCCCAGATCCCTTTATACTGCGCACTAGGATCATAGGAGTTAGCCTGCAACACATTCTTTCTAGGATCCTTCATCCATTTGTTAGTCCAAACATTCTTTCTATGCATATGTATAACATATATTTCATTATTCTTATCAGATCTATTCATATCAAACCTTCTTTCATCTATTAACACCCTAGCTTTCCAACTAGGACAAAACCTATAAGATATACCTAAATCCATACTCTAGAAACAAAAAATTCCACCTATCTTACTTTTATAGAGCACAAATCTTTCAGATCTAAGACTTCTTTTACTATTCTTACCTTTAACAGAACATAAAGTTTACATATCTTACCTCTTTAAATCAGAACTTCTCGCTTTTACTTTCCTTGGAGCAAAAAGATTTCAGAGCCTCCTTCTTCTCTATATATCCGACCTTCTTTCTTCATATCAGACTTCTTTTCTTAGCATAGAGATTATAAACCAAGTAGGGTACTGCGCGCTAGGGCACATATCTATGCACAAAGATTTCTTTTGCACAAGCCTCTTCTTTCTTAGTTCCCAACAATCACAGTTTCAGGTCCCAACAATGGAACCATTTGTTGGCACAGGGGCAGACCCAAGGTTCAATTCTCAAGAGCACACCAAAAAATCTCTAACTACCGGCCCTTTCGGCAACACTTGCGAAGCAAATGAAGTCTCACCCGAGGTAGAGGCAGGGGTGGTTGCAGGACTCAAGTGTCTGAAACCTTAGCTGGGACACAGATCTATGATTATATTGCTTATAGTTTAATTAGCATAGATCATTCTTCAATATTCAACCCTTATTATTCTTCACAGATAGCACAGAGCATCGCAACATTCACTTAGATCTAAGGTATTTCATCACTTAGCAACAGTAAAACAGATCAGATCCAGTAGATCATCACTAAGCATATTTATACATGTCAGATCTAACATTCACACACCTCTATAAGAACAAAGCATAAGTATATCTACCTAAATATATCAAAGTACTTAGAAAAATAAAGGATAAACACATCAAGTTGAAGCACAAAGCATAACACACAGATTTATGTGGTTCACCCCCACCTTGGGGCTAAGTCCACCAAATCTTCTTCTTTATTAGCGTCTTCAATCGGTTACAACACAGAGCCACCAAAAACCTTCTTCGCATAGGACAAAATATCTACGCAGCTCGCTAGATCCTTCTTCCTTACGTAATAGCACAAAGTCTTCCACAACTCCCTACAACGACTTGCACTTAGCTCTGCAAGCCTCTTACAGTCATGCATAGAGAACTTACAAAATCTATTAGCACTTAGCTTACATCACATACATCCCTATATCTTCCGATATATGCCTAGATATCTATTTATACATTACAAAAGTGGGCCTAAGTGTGGGTAAACCCACGTTCCGACATCCCTGTCCCATTACATATTCCCCAAAACCCAAAAGGGACCCAAAAGTGGGTCGAGATTTCGCAATCTCCGCTTCATCTGGCGCTCCATCTTTGAAAGGCTGTCGAAGTCCCAAAAATGGTGAAGCATGACCAAGTATCTCCCAAAACTTGGTCAAGGGCCAACAACCACTCATATCTCAGACCATATCCAGGAGAGGCATAGATGGAAGAGGTTGATTAAGATCCCTATACCCCCGACTTTTCTTATAGAATGGTTTCTTAAGTATTTGCATGCTCCTATCTCAAAGGACGTTGCTACTTACGAGGTTACCACTGAGGAAGAAGCTATATTCAGGGCCCAACAATTAGATTTGATACATGCTCAGTCTAGAAGTTATACCACCTTCTTCCTGATGCACCACGGTCTACTTACGACCCTAGGAAAAATCCCGAACCTCATGCTGATGGAATTGTAGGTGCCACCAATGTAAAGTCCACAGACCTGGTGACAAACCAATTGAAAGAGTTGTCTCTAATCCAATCTGCAGGAGGGCCATCTTCATCCATGTCTTCCAAACCCACTCAATCGACAGATGTACACTTCATACAATCGTCGACTAACCCAAATGGTAACCAACAACCAGGAGGGAATAATAAGAAAGGATGTAATAACCATAAGGGTGGGAAAAATGGTAATAAACTCAAGGACAATAACAATAATAAAAGACGGGTAGTAATGATGGAGAGGGAAAATGAGAAAGACGTAAGGTGAATTTTCCCTGTAAGCTTTGCACACATTATCACCTTACTCATTTATGCCCCAACTTGCAGAAGCTGCGAGGCTATTATCTCAATCGCCTGTCATGCTGACAAATCCATTCCCACATAATCAAACCTTGCCTCGAGCTCCTCGAAAGACGAAAATGCGGATGGTGGTGGTCAAAACCAACAGTCGCAAGATGGCGACCCTTTATGTATCAATATGGTCGATGCAAAAATCGATGTAGCCACTCGATCTTGAGATTATAGTTCTAAACAAACTATTCTTGGTCTAGAACATCCTCCTCCTCCTCCTCCGGAGATGACTTTACAGATTGAGAAACCAGAGCCATCGCCTCGTATTTCGAAAGGTTTACTCAAGAGCTCTACCCATAATATGAATGCTATAGCTACCCATAACTACTCTATTGTTGAGGACCTGGGTCAAACCCCTTGTGCGATGTCAGCTTTGGAGGTACTCCAAACGTGTCCTTCACAGAGGAATTCCTTACTCTCTGCTTTAGGAGCTCTAGAACCTAGTGGATCAAAGGTTATCAAGTTTGACGTCATAGATGTTAATCTTTTCTTGCCTTACCATGTGGCTTTCCAAATCCATGTGGAGTACTCAAAGTATACCATCAAATGTGCGGTTGTTGATGAAGGCGCTGCTACGTGTGTGATGTCCCTGGTTTTTTGGAAAGCTCTCGGTTCTCTGACTCTTTCCAAGTCATCGAACATGCTGACTTATTTTGATGGTCATTCCTTCCGCCCTCATGGTATTCTCCCTACCTTTCAAATCTAGTTAGGTTGAAAGACGGTAGAGGTGGAGGTATAGGTAGTTGATGCGCCTCTTGATTATAACCTGTTACTAGGTCGCAATTGGACTTATTCTATGATTGTCGTCGTGTCGTCCGTCTTTCGTATTCTTTTTTTCCTCATGAAGGGAATATCATGATGATCGATCAATTATCCTTTGTGTTCTCTAGTCTTAATGCATCTCTTGGATAGCCGATCCCTGTGATTGAAAATTCTCAGCTGACAACTGAGAATATCGGTGTCAGAATGTATTCTTCCCTTATGGTTACTTTAGACTTCTCGTCACCGATCCATCATGTTTATGCCATGTCTAGTAGGCCCATTTTGACAAGGAGGTCCATTCCTTTACGCACTTCTTATTTTAGTGATCTGTGGACCCTACCTTCCCCTAATTCGTCTTGTGAAGGTCAGTTGCATGCTGGAATGGCTATGCCACTATCGACAACATAGATTGCATATCAAGATGTTCTCAACTCTTCCACCGATCCCGATCTTGTTCCCTCATCGACAGACGAGGAGGATCCTACGTTTAGGCCCTTGTGGGCCACTTCGTTGTCTTGTTCACATGATTGCCTCGATGGGACTTTGCCTTCAAACGAAGCCATCATCGAAGCCATGAATGGTTCCGACAAACCTTGGGATGATATGCATCACCACTCTTATTTTCTCCCAGAGATTGAAAGAATCAAACAAGACGACTCCCGATCTAATTTGAGTGAGATAGTCGGTCATGATGTAGCTCCACTTGATACGCACAACATTTATCTTGAAGGAAATATGGTGAGTATTTCTCCTGTTGTCCAGATAGACATCTCTCGTATCCCTGGCACGGTTAAAAATGTAAATATCGATGCAGATTGTTCACCGGAAGAAATCTTTATCTACACCGAACTCTTCAAGGAATTCCTATATGTATTTTCTTGGTCATATGAAGAGATGCCAGGAATCGACCCTCATATTGTCGAACACGAGATTAAAACTTATCCGAATGATAAACCTGTTCGAAAATTTCTTAGAGCTGTCAACCCTCAAAATGCCCCTGCTATTAAGGCAAAGGTAGAGAAGCTACTTAATGTTGGCTTCATCTACCTGATTCCCTTGACTGAATGGGTATCCAAACCTGTTCCTGTAGATAAAAAGAAAGGAACCATCCATGTATGTATGGATTTTCGTGACCTAAACAAGGCCTGTCCTAAAGATAAGTTTCCCACACCTTTCATAAATCATATTCTCGACGAGTGTGCAGGAAGCGAAGCATTTTATTTTATGGATGGATTTTCAGGGTATAATCAAATTCAAATCAAACCTGAAGATCAATACAAGATGACATTCATTTGTCCTTGGGGTACTTTTGCATATAGGAAAATGCCTTTCAGCTATAAAAACGCCGAAGCAACCTTTCAACGTGCCCTGACTTTCACTTTTCATGATCCTAAGCACATAGTCGAAGCTTACCTTGATGATCTTGCTATTCACTCTTGCAAGAGAGTGGATCACGTTATACACCTTCTCCTTGTTTTTGAAAGATGTCGTTATTATAGAATCTGGTTGAACCCTCACAAGTGCATATTTTGCATTAAGTCTGGTCGTCTGTTAGGTTTTCTAGTTTTTGAGACTGGGATCATGGTAGATCCACTTAAGGTTGAGGCAATACTTCGGTTTCCTCCCCCACACATGATTAGACAACTTCACGGTTTATAGGGGAAAGCTAACTTTCTTCATTGATTTATAGTGAACTATGCCACTATCACTAAAGGTTTCATGCATCTTTTGAAGAAGGACACTCCTTTTATCTGGGATAAGCAAGCCTAGGAGTCCTTCGATTTGAAGAAAGATTTGGTGTCGACGCCTCTGCTAAAGCCTCATGACTATGATAGAGATTACTTATTTTATATCGCCATGTATGAGGATATGATTGGTATGGTTTTGGTTCAGGAGGATGATGAGCTCCATTAGAATGTCATATACTATATTAGTCAAAATTTTCATCAGGAGGAGGAGCACAGGTTGATCTTTCATCATCTTGTTCGGGTTTCAGCTCCTCAGCTGCATGTTCAATGATCCCTTGCTCTTGGAAAACCTCATCAAGGGATTTCCCTTTAGTATTTTGTTGGTAAATAAATTGTTTCCCTTCTTCTTGAAAATCAACAGTAGAGGTTTCAAAGGAAACTAGCTTCTCCAAATTGAGAGTGTCTGAGGTATCTTCATAATCATTGATTTTGCTTCCTAGGGAAAAAACATTTTTTATTCTGGACAAAAACATATTTTCCTCGATTTGTAAAGCCATGTTACCAGATTCATTGATTGTATTTGGATTCTTTTTACTTAGGAGAAACACCAAATGCACCAAGAGTGCATTGGTAAAAATATACACAAGGTCCTTATCCTCAAGATAATGGTCTCTAGGAAGTTGGTACAACAGACCCTCAAATCTGTTTCAGAAGTTCCAAACAATCTCATTTTTAGCTTGTTTTGAGTACTGAAGTATTTTTAGCAATGTTTGGATCTCTTCCAATTTTATGCCTCATTCTTTGAGAAAGACTTCTTCTAGCTGGTTCATGGAGGTGATGCTAGCATTGGGTAGATCATCATACCATTTTTTAGCATTCCCATGAAGAGTAGTGGGAAAAAATTTCATCACTACATCTTCGACATCAATATCGACAGGATGGAGTCCAAAATAAGAACAAAAATCATTCATATGAAAGTCAGCTCTTTCCCCATCACTACTAGTGAATCTAGGGAGGCATCTTATTTCTATCTGGGGCATTTGTTGTGGGTGTCCTAGGATTTTGTTCATGTCTAAAGGCTTTCAATTCCTGGGATCAGTGCCTTAGAGGTTAAATGGAGTCAAAAGTGAAGGATGCAAGGGTTGAAGGAGGAAGGCTAAGGACTAGAGGGAAGAGTTCTGAAGTGCTGCTATGGCAGGGCCTTAGAATCAAAACCCTAGGGGAGAGAGGCACACTCCGATGTTGCTATAGCAAGGCCTCGTTCTCTCTCCTCCTTCCTTAGGTCAACTTGGCAAAACGACTAGCTCAAATGAAGCACAAAATCAAGACAAGAAGGCTTAATGAGGGAGAGTCATTCTATAGCAAGGCTCTTTCATCAAACCCTAAAAGAAAAATGACCCTAAGTGTAGATGACCTAGTCCTGGGATGTCTTCTTCCTCTTGAATTCTAAATGGTATGGCTAGCAAAGGAGAGGAAGAAAAAAGAGTATAGCTACGGCTAGGCTCTCTTTTTCTTCTTCAATGGCTGAAAGTTTCTCTATCAAGGGACATGAGACAAGGACCTACTTGTGTGCTTGTCACCTAGGGTTTTGATTCAACAAATTATAAATATATGCAAGAAAATAAGACTACAACCATTCATTTAAGAAGTTTTGCAGAAAAATACTTAGAATTCATCAAGAAATAACCATGCAAACCCTAGTTGTAACACCTTCCTTCAAGAGAAACACCATAGAATGCCAAAAAGTCTTCCTTCAGCAAGTGTGCTTCACTAAATCAGCCAAATACCAAAGATAGGTCGAAAATTTCAGACCTCCTTATGGAGTGAATGAGTTGTGATTAAAAAATGAGAGTCAAAATCCCTCATTTATACAAAACCTTGACCTAATTTTACATTTTAGGTTAGGTTAAAAGGCCGACAAGGCCAAAATATCAAATCATACTATTTTTACATTAAATTGTCAATCTAAAATCCTAATCAAGCAAAAAAGGTGAGACGTCACCCCTTTCTAGGGTGACGTTATCCCCTATTAGGGCAAGTTCAACCTCCTGAAGCAAGACGTTAGCCATTTTTGGGCTTCTCCAAGTTGCCACATGTGCCAACTACCCTGTCCATCTACCAACATGCTCTTGATGATGTCATAAGCCTCCTGGTGACGTCCTAGGCCATCTAGAGCCAACGCCCCACTAAAATTGGGTCAATCCCCCTAGGTCCAGCTGTGTCGGCGTGCCTCTGGTGGAATGCCCTCTTCTTCTCTGATGCAAAGTCTCTAATCAACCTCTGTACTTTCTCTACCCCCTGATGGGGTCTCAACATCCATATGGTGGGCTCTTCAGCCCCATGGAGGTCCGAGTTGATCATCTTCCCATGTGTACCGGTCCAAATGGTACCTTTCCATCGGGCATGGTCCTGCACATCAAAGGCTACGCCCTCCATGGGCTCATGAGTCACAGGGATCATAGCAATGTCAATCACATATCATCATCAATATTATTAAACATATGCACAAAATCCCTAATACATCAGTCAACAACTCAAAGATGTTACACAAGCCTGCAATACAAGTCTGGAGAAAAGGACAAGATGTCCTATTGGGCTAGTGTCCACAGGAAAAGGAAAGTTCCCGAAAAGACCTCATCCAAGCCATGTAAGTGGGTGATGTGGTCAGGGGATGTCCAAGCATGTGGGTGTAGTGAAGGCCAAGGATGCAAAAGTGTTACCTGTGGGTGCCTTTGTAGAAGGCGCGCTGTACCTGTCATGGATGCATTTTTTCCAAGCCCATTCTTGCCTTTATTCTTTTTATTCTTTTATTCTTTTTTGCTTTTCTATTCAAGATCTAGTCAGGGGAAATTGCCTTGGCATGGTGGCCAGAGATGATAGCGTTACCCACAAGTACTTTCATAGAGATGAGAAGGTTGGCTCGTGATGAGGCCCCCTTTCTCTTGGCCATGCAACCAAGGGTCACTGCCCTGGCATGGTAACCAACTCATGGAAATGTCATACTACTAGGTACCCATGGTCCTAATAGGCTGGCTCGTGATGAGACCCCCTATCCTCTGACTAGGTCTTGTTTTATTATTGTTTTGGGTCCCTCTTGTTTCTTGCTGAGAAGACTTTTATTTCTTTCTCAGGGATCCCTAGGTGAAGCATCTTGAGGTTTTATTCTTAGGATTTTATCTTTTACCAACTTTCTTTTACCTTCTCGGCCTTTAGCCCCTTCTTCCCACGAGGTAAGGTGCAGTCCTGAAAATAGGTCAACCCAATGCCTAGACAAGGGGAATGAGATAAGTGAGTGGGAAGTAAGATGAAGAAGTGGTGCTATGAGGGGAGCGAACGATGGATTTTCAGAAATCCCCCCAGTGGAAAACTAAAAATTACAGATACAGGCTTGCTAGGGCACATTGTCAATCCCGCCGAACATGGTCAAGTGGGAAAATGTAAGATCCAAGCAGTTGTTAGAAATAAAAGGAATTAGATGCATACATTTAAAGGTTTTAATGATCAAATGCGACACATACCATGATACCTAGACTAATTATCTCATGAAGAAAGAACCTCTTTTGATACAGGACCAAACCGGTGGTGATGGATGCTGCTGCTGCCGACATGATAAATATGATGGAAGAAGAAAAGGTGGGCCCTCGAGGGCCATTCTTGGGTCAATCCTACTCATCGTACTCCATGTCTAGGACCTGTGGGCCTCGAGACATGATCTGCTAGTTATCCCTGAA